>JAJLXV010000222.1:0-21718 GCA_030571435.1 Myxozyma mucilagina | reverse complement strand
AACTCTTGACTTGAGTAATAAGTGCGAGGACGAGAAGACACGCTCGGTAAATTCTAGCAAATAAACTTTAGCTTCATGGTTAGGGTTTCTTATCTGGCTATATGGATATCAATATAGCTATATCGATATAGCCATATAAGAATTCAAAAATAACCCCAACCCTTATATCGATATAGCAGCCAATTTTATCTTGCTATATCGATATACCCATGTCTGTTGAAGCATAAAGCAACCTAGCTACAATCTCAAGTTATCCGTACTAGTTTAGCGCGAGCGCTGAAATACACAACACGCAAGTGTCTACGTGCTTGATGTTAAAGGAAATCTGTTGCTTCATCTGTTTTTTCTTCATTTGTTTATTCTAAATCATTCCTAATATTTTTTTCTTTGATCTATAATTTCATCTTCTCTATGACAATTTTATACACTTTCCAACTTTTAATATATATAGCCAATCCAACTATTTCTTTCATGCTTTGCAGTTTATACGACTAATACGTCAACTTTTAAATGTTTTGACCTTAGACTCTTTCTGCTTTGTCACCATCATCAATCTTGCCTATCTCTGATTGAATTGCTTCTTGTTTTAAAAATAAAATCTGGTTTGTAATATTTGGATACACTATTTAATAGTTCTCTGCTTGTCTATAGATACTACATTGTCTTTGAGATGGCTTTGTTCCGGCTAATAATCCTCTTTCTTCGTAGATTCAAACCTCTAACTGCCTTAAATATTACCTGTCATGCAACAAAACTTAAAGCATGGTAAGAGCAAATATGCACCATACTTTTTTTTATGTTTCTCCCCGCATTCCAACCCTTACGGTGCTTTAAGCTCTTCTAGAGTATTGTAAATGAGATCATTGAAAAGTCTGAATTTACATGCATATGTCTATGTACCCATCAACGACTTCTTTAACGCAGTAAAAAAATTGTGAGATAAACTAATAAATATTATAATAAAAAACAATAATACCTACAGTGTTTCTTGTTTGAAACCAATTATTTGCATATCGATAGGTGTTCATGACTTGCCATGGCTCAAATGCTGGGCAGCAACAGGTAAAGATGCTCTCACACCCACATCAAGCTTCTACATAACATAAGTTCTATTTCATAAGCAGTCCGTCCACGTATTGAAAAAACGGATTGTGCTGTATTTAAGTCTACTGGTGAGTCAGTTACTCTTAATGTACAGTATTTACCAAATGAGGTCCCTCCGCGATCCCGCAGTAAAAGAGAGATCATTTTGTCACCACCAACAATTTTCTCAAAAGAGCGCTTTAATAAGTAACTTTATGTGTACTGAAAATTCTATTTTTTAGTAAATCGAACGTGTTCTGTGCTTTTTTGGTAAAGTAAGTTGGCTTTGTGGCCAAGGCATTTAGTCTATGGCGGATAAATCCACAAAAAAAAAAGCTTCACTGTCAATTTTTGCAGTTCATCTTATTAAACATTCCGCATATCTAAAAAAATTTCCTGAATTGAGAACATCTTTGTTGTCGTACGTGTGTGCTGATAGTACAGTTGTGAAAAATATTACGCGTTCAATGTCGTTGATGAGTTCAACGCGTTTGGAGGAAATTCGCCGCTGAGTGATTAAAGTACGTTACCTTTTTATCTCTTATTCAACGTTGTCATTCCATAAGATATTTTGAATAAGCATGTGTAGTAATCTGGACGAAAGTACTCAAAACACGTTTTAAAGGTTGCGACATATTGGACTAATTGATTGAAATTTTTCAGACTATTGTATATCGACATCGTAGTTTTCATTCACATCTCCACATATTCTACTCTTTTCAATATATTTCCCTTTTCAACACATCATCATCCCATATACACTCCGATACATAATCATAATACTTATAACTAGAATCCCATCTTAAATCTCAAAATAAACTCCCTCCACTACAAACTAAAATTCAAATAGTACAATACCCTTAGTTTATTACAATACGCGAAGATCAGGGATGTTTACAAAAAACGCGTAAAGTTGAACGCGAATAAAAATATGAACGCGTTCAGAATTCTAGGAGTTTGAATTTTTCTCAAAAGTACAAAGCAAAACGTGATGATACCTTGAATTTGAGTTCCTTTGATAATTCCAATTACAACGATTTAAAATAACGCACGCAAGACGAATTTGTTGATAATTGTTTATTTTTCTTTTTTATTGGAAAAGGAAGAGTTAAAGAGTTACCGAACGATAAACGAAGGAAAAACATTAACGAAAGAGAAAGAGAGAGAGAGAAAGAGAGAGTATGAATTATCGGTCTATACACCAACAATACCAAAGAGGAGCAAGGGCATGGAAAACGGTGATCATGAAATAGTTACACACGAAGATTATCAAATTGAATCAAATACGAAACATGAAGACGAAAGAGAGGAAACGGAGTGGAAGGAGAAGGAGAAGGAGAAGAATAATGGGTTAAGACCTGTTTTGAAGACGAGTTTTGGGATTAGTAAGATGTATTCTCGAATTCGTGAAATGACTGTTAATATCGACGATACGAAGAATGACGAAGACAAAGAAGAAGAAGAAGAAGAAAAGAGAATAGGAGGACGATACAATTTCATTAAAACCCTTGGAGAAGGAGCGTTCGCAACTACTGTTTTAGCCACCGACGACTTTCGCCAACATCGTCCAGTAGCACTAAAACGACTCGAAAAAAAATACAATGCCTTAGCTCATCGCGAACACGAAGTACTCTTATCTCTTCGCCGACATAAATCCAAGCATTTCGTTGACCTATACGATTTTTTCAAAGATAAAGAGACGGTGAATCTCGTGATTGAACCGTTAGATGAACATAGGAAAGTCCGGTTACCAGAGTGTATACATGGATTAGCGCACGAGAAATTACTCTGCTCGGAAAGAATTCGCGCGCTAGCTGAGATTGCTGTACAGTTATTTTCGGGGATATATGAACTTCATGAGATGGGGTATTTACATGCTGATATCAAGCCAGAGAATGTAATGTACGCTCGTGATACCAGTGGTATTTACGGTTCCCGCACAGTGAAGATCCTTGATTTAGGCAATGCGACGAGAAACAGTGAGTTAAAAGAGTACCACGATGATTTTGAGATTCAGAGTTTGGGATATCGCGCCCCCGAAGTCCTCCTAGGCGACGCGGATTTCGACGAACGCATAGATATATGGAGTGTAGGCATGGTATTACTAGAACTGTACATTGGCGCTGACGGCATGAGGATCGTAGGCGGGCACACGAGGGCAGATGTGGTTAAGGTTATTGAACGCTGGTTTGGTAGCGTGGAGTGTTATCGCGATGCAAAGTTTTACAAAGTGGTGGGGAAAAGAGAAGCAGCGTCGTATGGGACGTATGTTGGGGAGATTAAGTCGTCTGAAGTTAAGACGCCTGAACGACGACGGCGGAATGACGTGGTTTTAAGGGATTACATTAAAAGGAGAAGACATGTATTACGGCAGGATACAAGTCCTACAATCTTTCCAGATGATGCAATAGACAATGCAAATACCCACGTCAACAACAACAACAACGACGACGACGACGACGATGATGATGAATTTGAGCGTGCAATATTAAGTCGACGCGGGCGGAACAAGTCGCAATTAGACGAGTTACTGAAAGATCCAGGAGTGAGCAAGTTTTTCCGAAAAATTCTCGCTGTGGATTTTCGCGAGCGGTGTTCAGCAGCAGAAGCACTTTGTGATGAGTTTTTGGTCGATCAGGTGCTTGGAGTTTGGGGGAGAGTTCTTTTGAAGAAAAAAAGCCCGGTAGTGATCATGGACGAGTTGGTTAACTGATGACGCAGTCTTTGTCTTTTGATTTAGATGAGCCGGAGAGTTTTTCGGTGTTTATCACACGAGGCGGTAATACTGATCTCTCATCCGATTTCTGCGCATGAGCAGCTTTTGTCAATTTAATAGCGTCGACAAAGGCGCGTTCGACATTGATGCTGTTTCGCGCTGAGCACTCGTAGAATTCACATCCGAGGCTTTTAGCCAGTTGAGAGCCTTCTAGTGATGAAATTTCACGCTGTTCGCGCTGATCGAGTTTGTTTCCGACGATGATTGCCGGAACACGTTCGTTGCGCAGGGACTCGACGGCAGAGAGGATAGCCGGGATGCGGTCGAGCGATGCGCGGGAGGTGACGGAGTATACGAGCACGAAGCCGTCAGCGCCGCGGAACCACTGCTCGCGAAGACCCGTGGAGGAGTACTCGTCTTTGCCGGCTGTGTCGAGAAGCACGAGCGAGACGGGCTGGTGGGCGACGATGAGCTGTTTGTGGAAGGAGTCCTCGATGGTTGGGTCGTGTTGGTCGATGAAGTGGTTCAGGCAGAGTTGGATGGCCAGTGCGGTTTTGCCCACGCCGGAGTCGCCGAGCAGCGCCAGTTTGATTGTCATAGTGTGTGTTTGTTTTAGTGTGCTGTATAGTGTATTCGAATACAGTGGAGTTAATGTGGTGGTTGCTGCTACGAGAAAGAAAAAAAGCAGAGACTAGACCTATACTACGTCATCGCAAATGTTTGCATGTGTGTATGTATGTATTAGTATGTAATATGTATCTTTTTAAGCCTGCATTTCGCACCAAACGAGAATCTACAAAGCACCGCCCAGGTTGATCATCTCCATCTCGTTCTCGTCCAGCGGCGTGTATCTGTACCGCTTCGGCAGCTCGTTGCGACTAAACACTTCGCCCGCGCCGGGAGCAATCGAACCCGACAGCGTCTTTGCGCTCGTCGTCAGCGGACCGTGTTGCTGCGCTTTGAGCCGGTACTGAGCAAACGAGGCCGGCAAGGCGCCGTGCGGGTCCTGGGAGTGCACTCGCGGAGTGTGGTCGACGGCACCTGAGCAGAGAAAGAGGTGTTAGTATTAAGTAAAAGTTCCTTATCGCCTGCCTATTCGGGGATATATAAACAACTCCATCCCGAAGTGGCCAATTAAATAAAACATACCAGTAAACACCCGCTTGCCCAAGAACTTAATCAGAGGCGTCCTTTGCAAAACAACCGACGCTCGCATTTCTGTGTGATGGATATCTTCACCCTCTTTTTTCTAATCGCCAGTTCAATTATATTTTCTCTCCCTTCGAACGGTATCCGCCCCGCCCGATCCAGAAAATTATCGCTTGTGACTAATCGCTTATGTACGCTGTTGTGGTGTGCAAAGTACGACGGTTTCCGTTGGTTGCCGCCGTTGCTGCTGCCGGGCCGGGCTTCCGACGCATCGTCCATCGACTCCATCGACTCCATTGACTCGGTCTTTTCCGTTCATTTTTGTTGTTCTATTTGAGATGATCTTGGTCGTATCAATTCAAATGTGACTCATCTGTGTTTGGAAATTTTCATTTTGCTGATTATTTCTTTTTATTTAATGTGTCCTCTTGAAGACTAGTGATATATTGTCTACAAACTTGTAACTTGGTATTCTTGAATCATCCTTCTTCTATGAGACAACTGAAAACAGTCTTTGTGTAGCTCTGTGAACCATATCTGATTCTGTTTGCTAGTATCAATGAGGGCTTATTCATCAAAAGCATTGTCCAGATATCATAAACATCCAGGCCTTTGGAAGGACCCCAAAAAAAAAAAAAAGAAAAAAAAAAGCATTACAGTTATTGAAAGCATTTAATTAAGAGTTATTAATCCACATTCTCATCACTTGATTTCAAAAATACAATCAAAGTGTCTGATCTGAGAAGTCTTGCAAAACCCATTGAATGCTCATTATAGATGATCGTATTGATGATCATAATGATGATCGAGTGGCTTTCAACTATGAAGAAAAATAAGAAAGAAAAAACGACTAGTTTTTACAATAAACATTCACCTCATATGAAGTATAGACAACAAATTGATCTGCTCATTGTAGATATGTATATGTATATGTAAAACCCTAAAACCCATACAGCAACAGCACCTAATCAGCTAAACTCCCAACCGCTGCTCCAGACGGCCTTCGCCTTGCCTCTGTTCCACCACCACCAACAA
The DNA here is from genome assembly GCA_030571435.1 of Myxozyma mucilagina. Lineage (NCBI taxonomy): Eukaryota > Fungi > Ascomycota > Lipomycetes > Lipomycetales > Lipomycetaceae > Myxozyma > Myxozyma mucilagina. The sequence goes on along the minus strand of JAJLXV010000222.1, from coordinate 15,735 downwards.
CAACAACAACAGCAGCAGCAATGGAACCGCGTTCGCCAGGCTCTACGCCGTCTCCGCCTGCTCAGCCCGCGTCACATTACGTCAGCTCCTACGGCACATCCAAACGGGACCGGCGGCGACAGAACCTCGCTGAGCGGTACGGGATGCTCACTTCGTTGTTCGCGCAGCAGAAGGACGTCATTTACCGCGACTCGCTGGGAGAACTGCAGGCTACACTGGGCTCGTTGCATGCAGGCACTGATCCGGAGTTTCTTGAGAGCGTCCATGATATCGAGGAGGACCGGGACTCGGAACTGGTTACGTTGTATCTTAATCAGCAGTTCTTGCTGCAGCGGGCGCAGAGAGAGTACGAGCGGGATGTGGCTGCTGCCAATGAAGAGTACGCAAACTACACGCGCTCTGTTCGTGAGCATTTACTGGCACGCTTAGAAGCACAAAGACGCAAACTCCGTGAAGACAGAGAACTCCTAGACATCGCAAACGACCATGCGCTTTTATTATCCGTCAATGAGCAGTCAGGCTCTTCTCAACCGCCTGATTCTCCCGGTGGAAGTGGAACCGGCAGCGCGATGGGTTCAGTTGGCGAACGGCGGAAAAACCTACGGCGGCGAGGTGAGCTAATCCCGACCCCAGCCGCCGCGGAAGCAAACTCGCTTCTGGGCCGGAAACGCAAACGCAACGAGCGCGGCGGCGGCGGCAACGGCAGCACAGCGTCGAATAGATTTACAGGCGATAAAGACGAAATTGCAGCGTTCTGGAGTGATCGCGAAGCATTGCCTTTTGGACATGCAAGAAACGATACGGGTGGGAATACAGGTGGAAACACAGGCGGACGGCATAGGGAGAAGCCGTTTGGTGGGCTGGTGGGATTGAAGAGTGAAGAAGTCAGCGAGGATCTGGCGATTTTGAGACGCAAGAAGAAAAAGAAATGATGTACATTCTTTTTTTAAATAGTGAATAATGATATCTATCTTGTATTTACATGAATCCACGCTGAGTATCTGCACGAATCAACTCGCGCATTCCCTATTTCTCATTAGCAATCCCTTTTTCCTCATTAGCATAGTACAATCGTAGTATACAGTACACACCTCTGGCATAATCGGCTCTCCATCAGCACCCACCACATACCTAAACGGCATCTCCGTGCTCTCTCTCCGACTAAACCTCAACTCTGGAAAATCCACAAACTTAATCTCCTCAAGCGGCACCCGTTCATCCACAATCATCCTCGCGACCCTCACAGCCGTATCGGTAGTCATCTGCACCGGTCCCAATCTTCTACCCGTAAACCCATATCTTCTCAACTCTCCTGTTCGATCGCGTGGTGGATGATCACCTAAAATACCGCCAAACACAAACCAATCAAATGCATCCCCATCTTCAGGCTTTAACTCCTCACTTGCAGCTGGATCTAACAAACAAACCCTCCCATTCTTCGCGGCCTCTGCTACACCCGGAAGCGCAATTACTTCATCGGTAGTCGTCGTAACTACTCCTTCGGCGGCAAGAACCTCCGGAAGTGACGCTTTAACGCTTTCTTTCATCGACGTCAAGTAAAAATGCTCAGAACCGCCTACGTCGCGTGATATAGCACTGTATTCTAAAATAACCCACGGCATAATACCGTCTTCCATGTGCTCCACCACGTAGTTTAACATTGTGATATGTATAATAGCCTGCGCTGTGAGATGTTCTAGTGAAGGTAAGTTGGTGTATGTAAATTTTTTAAATGCCCACCTACAACTTTCTTTTCTTTATATAAATTCTCTCTACACTACTCTACATCTCTCAACAATTACCAACAAAATTACAGCATCTTCAATAAACAGACTTATTTATCTTGAAACAGTCTATTATAATTTACCACTTTTCTCTACACTAATACTCAGCATACAACTTCTTTTAATTCATTGATGTACTTCGAGCTCATCTCATTTTGAACTTACTACAAACTTTTTTATCCGCCGCATGCGGCGCGTATCATGTGACACGATCTTGCATTTGTTTCAATTGCTAGTAATTAACTTCTACCCACAATTAGTGAATATACTTACTCGGACCTCTACGCACTAAACGATTCAAAAGAAAAGTACTGGAAGTAGAATAGGTAAATTTGATATTTTTGTACTTTTCTGACAGATTTTATGCTGTGTCCACCTCTGTTGCATCTGTAGCAAGACTGTGCTCATGGCTGGTCACTCCTAGTAAACCCATGCCCTTTCCTGATCTGATCTGATCTTCTATTCAACTCGATTTTTCACATCAAAATTAATACAATACGATCTGTTCTGCTGCGAATTTTTGCCTTACTGAAATCACATTTTTTTTTTAAAATTTTTAGACATTTATTGCAAAAGCTCATTGGCCTTACAAAGACCACAATTTTCAATTTTTAATTAAGGACCATTGATGTCAGGTTGAACTTTATGCCTTCCTCAAGTAAATCAAATGCATGCATAGTTGTCTATAACAGACTTTAAATATTTTAAAGACAAATTTCGATAAAATTGGATTGCAAATCGACTTCTATCGATGTTTCCCAGCTTTAGTGGGTGCTATAGAAGGCAGCATAGATTCTTTGATAGTCGTTGGAAACAAGGTCAAACTATTTAGAGATAAACTCACATATTTTTTTGATTACTGCTCGTTAATAGCTGTGTTTCCAAGAAAATCTAGTAGAAAGGCTGAGGCTGTTGTGCCATAAAGTTGGAAGCCTAGGTGCAAGCCAACCGGACGACGCGTCGCGCTTGTAAAAAAAAAATTGATTTATTGCTTTCCCATCACGCAACCTGGAAAGATCTGTTTAAGCAACTGGCTTAGGAACTTTACTAACAACGGATCCCTTCTTTACAACTATTTGTATTCTTGAAGTGGAGATGGCATCATGTTCTGAATGAGTGCCATTGCGTCTCCATCACAAGGTTTGACAAGGCACGTTTTTTTTTATTTTAGCAGCAGCCTGTAAACTTGATTCTAAGAATTTTGACAATGTTGCAGAACTCAAATTTACTCTGCTTTGATAAGATAAAGTAGAGTCTTTTATTCGTGGCAGTTTAAAAGTCTAGTAGAAAAGACGTGTCGCATTTAGAGTAAAACCTCTCTTTCTAAGAGCAAGCAATTGAGACACACTTTTTCCCTGCTTGCGATAGAGTTTTTGCTAAAAAAATTTTTTTTTGTTTACCTTTTGTATAGAATATCAATTTAGACACGAAAAATTGCTGGTTATGACTAGTTTTGAACATCCTGCTTTTAGAAAGGTTCTAACGTACTTTATCACTCAGCGGGCGGATTTCCTCCCAACGCGTGAAACTCCTATCGTGTCGTACATTCAACGCGTAATAATTTTTACAACTTTCATATCATCACAAATGTACAACAATACACTTGTTCTGCCAATTCAGGCAGTTCTTTTAGTATGCGAGGTGTTCAAAAAGAAGAGCTACACAGCTGGCAGCGAAACTTGTTTTTGTGGATTTACCCGCCAGAGACTAAATGACTGGCCACAAAGCCAACTTACTCTACTAAAAAAGCACAAAACACATTCAATCTACCAAAAAATGATTCTCAGTGCGCATAAATCTAATAGTCAAGTGCTCTCTCTCTAAAAAGTTGCTGGCGTTGAAAAAATGATTCATCTTATATTGCGGGATCGCGGAGAAACCTCATTTGATAATTATTGTGCATAAAGAGTTACTGACTCACCAGTAGACTTAAATACAGCATAATTTTGATACGTGGACTGTTTATGGAACTAGTTTTATGCCATGTAGAAGCTTGATGTGGGTGTGAGAGCTTCTTTACCTGTTGCTGTCCAGCATTAGTCATGAACACCTATCGATATGCAAACAACCAGCTCCCAAACAAGAAACATTGTAAATATTATTGTATTTTACTATAATAGCTTTTTACTTTATGCTTTTTTACTGCGATTAAGTAGTCGTTGATGGGTACATAGACATATGCATGTAAATTCAGACTTTTCAAGGATCTAATTTACAAAACTTTAGATGTGCTTGAAGCTTCATAAGAGTTGGAATGTGGAGAAAAACATATTAGAGAGTATGGTGCACGTCTGCTCTTACTATTTTTTTAAGTTTTGTTGAATGACAAGTAATATTTAAGGCAGTTACAGGTTTGAATCTACGAAGAAAGGGGATTATCAGCCGGAGCAAAGCCATATTAAAGACCATGTAGTATTTACAAACAAGCAGGGAACTATCAATTAACGTGTTCAAATAAGACAGATTAGCTTATATTATCAGTCTCTGGTAATTTTTATCCAATCGGATGTGGTGTTGTAGAAAATGAAAAAAAAGACTATGTGGTTGCTGTTTAAGGAAATCCGCCGCTGAGTGATAAAGTACGTCACTGACAACACTGCTGCTCGCACATCATGACAATGGTAGCGATGTCTTCTTCCAGAGGAAGAAATTCTGCAGTGGAAGATCGTGGGTAGTTGTGTCATTCAAAGTAGTGCTAGAAACAGGATTGTGGCTCATCGTTGATGCATGTATTTGATGAGAAATGCTGTATTTAATGTAGATAGTTTGGCATCAGTTGACGAGTTAGGACCTGTGTCTGGTGAGCACCTTATTTTCCAATCTCTAATGAGAGAAACAAGGGACGACAATTAGAAAGGAAACTCGTGTAGATGACCAGCCGACTGGGTTTAACGTTGACGAGCCGGGAAGGCAACTACAAATGACGATAGCAGTACCTCTCAAAATCCTCAGTTATATACTTTGCAAAAAATAACATCATGAGAGAATGAAGTCACCAATTTTCTTTCTTTTGGTTCATTTGCGCCTCATCAAGAATATTTATCATGGTATCATACAAGTTCAAATCTTGTGAGCGCGAAGTCTGACTATTAGGAAATAACACCCTCCTCAATTTTAAGAGACAAGGCTCAAAGCCTGCACATGAGGATGATCGTTGAAGAAAATACTCAAGCTTACTATCGCTGCCAATCACACCAGTCTTTCTAAAAGCAAGCATTCTAGAAGAAGTGGATTAAAACTTTCTTATCATTTCCAATCCATCTTGATTCCTTACATCGGGTCCATCATACGAAACACAGATATAAAGGAGAGCCCAAAAAAGGACTCAAGATCGTGCGTGAAGTAGTGTTCTTCATGTTCCAATAAACCGATGGCCTTGCAAAACTTTCTTCCGGAAACCCAAGGAACTCCGGAAGATGTCTTGCGAGAGAGCTTGATTGCAATATCAAGATCAATGATAAACCCGCGTTCAGTACCATCTTCAGAGTTGTTGTCAAACAGAAGATTATCTATATCAATGTCACGATGAAGTATGCCACTATCCAACAGAGCTTTGTGGCCTTGAATACAGTCAGCTAATATTTTAAGCACAGCTGCAGGAGAGCTTGCTTTGTAGATCTCTTTCCCATAGTCATGAAGCACAATCCGATGGTGGACTCGATTTGCTGGATTCTGATAAACGTACACATCTGACATACGTGGTCGCTTGCTTGGTCGGTGATCAGCATCTTTCGCAAGTCCACTATGCCCTTCCTGGAAAGCATCAGACTGATCTATAATTGAAGACCTCTCTGGATTTAATACTACTTCTTCACAGGAATCTGTTGAAGATTCATCTAAAGCTGATTGTTTTGACCGATGAAATGTATGTTTTTTGCCTTGTGAAATGTCGAGCTGTTTTCGTACATTTAAAGCAACATCATCAACTCTTCCATTAACACTTACAATTTCATAACAATAGCAGCGTGCTATATGTCTCAAGTTGGGATCTCTACTTTCACAGTTGACTCTGAATTTTTCAAATTCCTCAAATACCTCACCTTCATGAGTCCGACCCACAAACTGCCAGGAGTCCTTTATTACGAATGGATTTGTAATGATACCTTTTTCGTAATTCTCCTCCATGTATGCTAACCAACATTCTGTTGCTCTTCCGGAAATGCAATGTTTTCGGCTCAAAGACTTGTCCAGAATTAAGTGCTTCGTTGTACCATCTTTCTTAACCTCAATATATCTTGTACCATCACTTCTTGAGAGAACGGTGGGATCAAATCCAACACCCTCTTCATCCTTGAACAGAAATCCTAGCATTACTTTAATAAAAAGTCTTACCCCTTCGCGGTTATCAATAATATCGAAAGATGTTGACCCGATCGCACCACACCTGTCAAAGAGCCATATCCGCATAGTAGATTGGCATAAAGTAAAACCAAAAATGAAACGACGAAAGGCTTGAGCTGCAAATACCTCTCTTATATCGACTGCCAAAGCAAGCCATGCTCTATCTGCTGTATCTGCATTCCTGCTGTGACTCACCTTCCCTACCACTAGAATTCGATCCCATTCATCGCTCTCTTGTCTGTTCTCTTCGTTCAAACCATTGCTTACATCTACTGCAAGCTTTTCATTGTTTAGATGAATAAATCCAATAGTCGAGTCCTGCAAAGCAAACTACTGGCGTACTTGCAGATTTGGATTGCATTCACGAGCAAAAGCTGCCAACTTTGGGATATGGTCTAACATCCAATCTATGATGTTCTTCTTTTCAGCTTCCAAAGGCCATGCGAGCCACTTATCTCTGAATAATGGCCTTAAGCCTTTCTGACATCTTGCAAGAACTTTGTGTGATAGTTCATCAAGATCTGGTATATCGCTGAAAAGTTTCTCGACAAAGTTGGGAACCTCTGTATATACCTCATCAGTTTTCTGCATCGAGTCGGTGTTTCTGCTTTCAATGGAGTGTCTAACACTGCTTGATGTGACACGGAAGCTGTGTCTATATACATGTGGCAGTGGGTAGTGTGACCGAACAATGTAGCGATTGATTGACTTCAACCACCCTAATTGAGCAGATCTACCATACACCGAAGTTCATGTATATTCTTTTCGTCATAGATAGAGACTAGTTCATCTGAAAAGCGTTCAAGATGGAAATTCACTACTTCAAAATCGCTCTCAGCTAATCCAGTATTTGTGTTCGTCATTAGTTAACTACATCGAAGTGGGAGATTTGAGCTTTGTGACGTCACGTTATATGCGAGTTGACTTCACTTGTTTCGTTGCCCACACTTACAACTAATGGCAATAATATTTGCAAATAAATAAAATTTGCTACAGCATTACATTCATCAAAAGAAACGGACGCTTGGGAAAAAACAAATTGCTCTGGAGAATTAGAGAAATAGGATCAGGGAAGCGGTGAACGACAATGTCTACTTATTAAATTAACTATCTAAATTCACGAAACTTTTCTCCAGAAGAATATGATGCACTATATACATTGTCTGAAAACTAGAATATGACGCTAAAAGATGCCAGGAAAACGAGCATTATTAGTAAATGATAGTGATGATTTGATCCCCACCAAAGTACTCTCTTTTGGTGGTACATTGGCCAAATTTGCAAACGAAGGATGTGAAGAAATACTACCGGAGCACGTCAAATCATCTCCTCACAAGCGACGTCGCACAGTATCGTCTACATCTAGTTCATCGCCACACGTCTCATCAGAACACGACCGAGAGCGTTCAACAAGTTCACCGTCGCCGAATAAAAAGCGAAATGTCATGAAATACGCCGATCCGTCAAAATACGCACATATAGCACCACTTCCAGACATAGTTGCTCCAGATTTGGACATTATATTTATCGGTATAAATCCAGGAGTTAAAACCGGTGAAATGCGACATATGTTTGCACATCATTCTAATCAGTTCTGGAAACTTTTATTCAAGTCTGGTGTGATACCTACTGCTGTCACCTATGCTGATGATACTTCATTACCAAAGAGATATAATATGGGTATAGCTAATTTGGTTAAACGAGTTACGCGGTCCGAAACTGAATTGAGTAAAGCTGAGCTGGTTGAAGGTGTGAAGCCGTTAGAAGATTTGTTACGTGAATTACGACCAAAATTATTGTGTGTAGTGGGAAAATGCATCTGGGAAGCGGTATATAAAGCGAAAACAGGTAAAAATTTGAGTTCGGTAACCGGAGTTGGAAAATTTGAATTTGGTTGGCAAGATAATTGTGGGTTTGAGTTTGCTGTTAGTTCAGGATCAGGTTCATTAGATGGAGTTGATGATGGGAAGCCGAATAGACCTCGAGTATTAGTGATGCCGTCTACTTCTGGGAGAGTAATTGATCGAGAAGGAAAACGGTTGATGCTAATGAAACTTTTGGCAGAAGAACTTTCAAAAATGAAAATCTCTCAATAATGATTTTTAATATTTATATACACATGTTCACCCAAAAATTACAGTACATTCTCAAAAACTCATAAAAATAGTCACAAGCGCCGCAAGAACCAAAATACTCCATCCGCTTGCCAATTTGATTGCGGAACTACTTTGATCACCGCTTGATGTTGAAGATGCACTTGGGCTTGAACTGGTCGAAGTGCCAGTCGCCTCTTCAGCGGCGGTAGTTCCGTTTTCTAAAGTTCCGTTGATGTACAGGTAGTCCGTGCCATTGACGTTGGTAAATGTAGTGATGTTGCTGGGTAAATTGGCAAGGTATTCAGGGTCGTCGTTCTCTTCACATCCACATTCTTGATAAGCAGCACAAACACAGGTAGCGTTAACGTTAGTGATATTGTTGTACTCAACCGGTTGATTGTATGGGTATGCATAGGCGCCATATAACCAAATACCGGGAATAATAGCACCCAAGGCTAAGGCAGGAATGAAAAATGGCGCAATTCCTGAACCGTAGCTTCGTGCGCCTGAACGGAAGGGAACTGTAGCACCACCGGGATAGTAACGTCCGGCAATGGAAGGAGGGTATCCTGAACCGCCAGCTGATCTACCACCTGTGTTTGAGTAGGCTAAAAACACTTAGTGACTTGCAATTTTGTGATAATAAAAAGACTTACCAGGCGTAGGATTACGTCCTCCAGATCCAGAATTTCCAGAGTTACCACCAGCACTGCCAGAGCTGCCAGAACTTCCAGAGCTGCCAGAACTTCCAGAGCTGCCAGAACTTCCAGAACTACCGGAGCTTCCAGAGTTACCAGAACCGGAGCTTCCAGAGCCAGAACTTCCAGAGCCGGAGCTTCCAGAGCCAGAACTTCCAGAACCGGAACTACCAGAGCCAGAGCTACCCGAGCCAGAGCTTCCAGCACCAGAGCTACCAGAGCCAGAGCTTCCAGAACCAGAGCTACCAGAGCTGCCAGAAGAGCCTGAACCGCTACCTCTTCCTCCACCACTGCTACCACCACCTCTTCCACCGCCACTACTACCACCCCTTCGTTTCCATAGTCTAGATAAATCTTCCACCTCCTTTACGGGAGTCGCCACAACGGCATTCAGCAAAGCTAATAAAAGCAATGTAACTGTAAATAGTTTTAAATAATTTGTTCTCATGTTTGGTGTAGTTGAATTGATCACTACTTAGACTTGATGAGGTAACAAATTCGCCTCTCAAGGAAAAGCGGAAAAATCAGATGAAAGGCGGGTAAATGCTAGTTCCGATAAAGTGGTGGCTACGCGAGCCATCTCGGTGCCTTTTAAAGCTCAGCTCGTCTAACCTTATTTTGCCATCTGTGGGGCTTGGCAAAAAGGGGGGCTGAGTTCTTTGTGCGCCGCGGAACTGACAAGCTGGAATTCGATCACGGGGCTTGCTTAGACTGGAACACGCGCACGGAATTCGCTGCCGGCTGCGGAATTGCACGGAAATGACGTATGTAGCCATTGTTTACTTCTTGGCCTCGTAGTACAGCTTTGCTTGTCGAGACAGGGCTTGATTGGGGATCTGAGCGAAAGGGCTCTTGTGATGTGGCGCTGCTTTCTGAGAATCTCGCAGCTTTTTTCTGCGAAACAATGATATCTTCCTTATTATTGTGCTGGTCCGTTGTAAATGTAAACAGAATAATGTGAATTGCCGTTTTCTAGTATTCTATTTTACGAAGTAGGCGAGATATGCTGTGTGCGTTGATTTGTGTAGTTCTGCAACGCGTAAGACGTTGCTGCTGACAGCACGGCACTAAATCAGCTGAGTAGACAGCCCGAAAAACCTCCTGAGGGATCCTGGGAAACTAATTGATTATTTTGGTGCTTTTAGGTTATACAGATGTTAGTAAATTCTCATACTACTTTACTTGTTATTTCTACGCTCATTTTCAGACTAGAGAGCTATGAAGAGATTGTTAGGTCAACTAATGCCTTATTTGTATACGCAGGTTTGTGCAGATAAGCACGGCCATATGATATCTTTACAGAGGCGTAATCATTATTCCAACGCAGAGACTCTTTTACTTTGAGCTGCACAGTTTTTTTCAAATAACGCTTTGAAACGTCTCATTGAATTATTTTAGTTTTGATGTATGTCGCTCTTATCACTTGCATGTTTAAATCGTGCTGTGTATTGTATATACTGAAATCAAAATCAAAGTAAAGCAAATCAATAGTGCAACGGTGCTCAGCGATTCACAGACTGTAAATTGTATATATTTCTCTATACGTCCTTATATGTACTCAAATTAAACATATCCATCATAGCGCTTTAATGCTTTCTACTCCGGGCCTGACTCGCAGAGTTCTTCGCGCCGCTAGTAGTTCCTTCAGATGACGAAGCACCACTGGAACCAGCAGTTGAAGTCTTTCCAGCAATGTAACTCGCCATATCGAAGTTTAATGGATTTGATCCACCTAAAGCTGCCGAAGGCATGGTCTTGGCCTGTTTTTCTGAAAGCTCTTTTAATTGTTCAGGGTCTAGGAATCTATCAGTAACTGTCTGCAATCGAAGTTGATAGTATTAATGGAAAATGCTTGAAACGTACCCATGTTTTCGAGTAGACGAGGTAAAACAAAGACAAGGACCAATGTGATCAAGCTGAAAATCAGCATTGGATTCTTAAAGAGCTTCAAAACATTAAATCCCTCGCGGTACTTATGCAATTAGCATGTCGCAAAGATCTCTAATCATCCATATACACACCTGATAGTAGACCGCCTTAAAAGAAGGTTTGAGCTCAATTGGATAAGATTGTCTCGGTCCAGTTACACTCCAATCATTACCACGATGTGTCATAAACACAGTAACTTCGTTCTCGCCAACATCAACTCTCAAGACAGGAAACAAATGATCCACACAATTGACGCTCAAAAGATAACTTCCTTCCGTGACATTGACAAACGCAAACGAAGTCAATCCATCTCCAGCGCCAGTGTTGGTTTGCGTAAATACTGGAGGTGTAGCTTGTAAATATGTTTTGTGGTAGGAAGATGCGGAACGAAGAGTGATTTCGGTTGAGGAGGGGAACTTCAATAGTGGTTGACCGCTAGCTGGAGGAGTTGGATCCAGGAACCCACGAACCGTGTAAGCAGAAGAGATCTGCGCAAAAGCAGCTGCAACAGCTAAAACTGACTTGAGCAGCATCTTTTAAAGCAAGCGATTAAATCAGTAACTGAGACCGCGGAAACAATTACTGGCTCTTGAGGATGGTTGATTGTGGCCAAGGAAGGGAAGCGCTTACCTGACATCTTCAAACCTTAATTATACTGGTCCCAAATTTTTATAAATATTGACGTTCTACACCTGAAGTCATTGGAACAATGGCTAAGCAACACCGAAGTAAAGAAAACGACGAGAAACCCACAAAACGACAGAAACTAAACTCTGAGAATGAAGAGCAACAAAATACGATAAGACGGCTGACACCGTCAGAGGCAGATGAGATCACAGCAAGAGTAACATCACTTACTGATAAATTTCTTAAATCATTTCGAAAGCTGCTTTCTGAAACTCCAAAAACTATCGACGTTGACTACACGAGCAGTGATTATGATCCTCACAAGCAAAGCACTCGAGTTGGACAGGGGGCTGTCGATCCTCGAGTTGATTTAGCTACATGTCTTAAGCGCATGGCAGACGATGGAGAACTTGATTTCGTAACGGCTGATTATAGAATGTTTCTCGACGATGAAAAAACAGAAACTAAAGACGAAAATGGAAATTGGATAAACAGAATACCTACTATACAACCACTGGGAACTGTTGATTCTCGATTAACGTATCAAGAAAGTTTAAGGAAAGATCCGATTGAAAGTACATGGCCACCCAAACTTCCAGAGATCAAGAACGTGGACATCAAAAAACGAGTCTTCACACATCGCTCAGCCGAGAAAGATAAATCTAAAACATACGATCGGTTCGAATATATAGGAGATTCATTTGTGCATTACGCAATTACACGCATCACATATCTCTTCTTCCCAAACGCGGACGAAGGTGAACTCTCTGAACTACGAAACGAATTAGTATCAAATCATAGACTTGCTTCATACTCTACTTTATACAACTTAGAAAAATCGCTGATAACAGCAAATGCGGCAGCTAAACCGACTGCTCAAATGGGAAAAATTAGAGCAGACTTATTCGAAGCTTACATTGGTGGTATTTTACACGATGATCCTCTAAATGGCGCTGAAAAAGCAGAGAAGTTTATTGCAAAACTTTTAGCGCCGACATTGCATACTATAGAAAAAGCGCATATTCGTGCAGGAAAATTAGATAAAAAGGCTAAAGATAAATTATATGACCTAGTTGGAGGCATGTTCCAGTCAATTGCGTATTTGGATATTCAAGCAGAGTATATGTCTGATAATACAGCTGGATTTGCAGTGAAATGTGTCGTTGGTAATGAGGACGTCGGAAAGGGTTGGGCGCCGAATCGAAATGATGCACAGCTAAGAGCAGCGATGGATGCACTGAGAAACCCTAGCGTTATAGCAAAGTATAGAAGGAAAAAAGTAGCATATATATCAAAGCATGATCAGGTGGATAAAGTCAGTACTGTTTAATTTCGATTATGAATCTTCCTTTATTAATTGTATTAAAATGTTACATTGTTCACAAAATCAAAACTCCGGCCCTTTACTTTCATCATACACAGGTATACCCTCAGCAGTAGGTGGTTTAAATCCATATCTAGCCCAGTAGGGGTTTGTGTAACCGTTTCCAGTATGCTTATCTTTGATATCATACCAGTCCGCAAAAGGATAGCTTTTTCTTGTCTTCAGCGGGTCGTCCTCTTTAATGATTCCTAGGTCAATTTGACGCTTAATCAATTTGTCGAGGTAGGGAATCAAATGCTCATCAAATTTCTCAAAACCTTTGTACTTTAGAATTTTATCTGGGCCCTCGAGCACGACCTTTCTGAGAATTGATGGAACAAACGGTTCATCTTTCATCTCATCGATCGAGTAGAAAATAGGATGGTTGGAAAAGATAATCGCATTTGTTTTCGGTAATCGTCGTAGTGTTTGTCGGCAAACTCGAACATTATACTGGCTAAATGCCGTATCTTTGGGAACTGTTGCACCTTCTTCTAAGGAGTAAATTCCATTACAGCAAAGCTCATGATCCCAGCAAATAAACCAACTCGCACGTTCAACAGGGTCGTTGACTTTCATTCGCGCGAACCAACGTTCCATTGAGACCTTGAGTTTCTCTTCATAGTACGGTACTTCAGTGTGAATGACATCTAGGTTTTGACCAATTTTGTTCTCAACGCCAAAAAATCCTCCTGGAGCAGGAACAACCGCAGCAACGAGATAATGCTTTCCGTCATCACGCTTTTTGACAATGTAAAAATCTTCCTTGGCAAGTCGAGCAAGATAATGCAACGCGGGTTCTTTAAGAGGTCGCCGTAAGTCCATTTTTTCACCAGTAACATGGTTATCGACTCCAATCTCGGTTTTGGTGAATAGTTTGGGATACCGCTTGGTCAAATGATCAACGACCATATCAAGAAGCTCCTCAGCTGCATCTTCTCCATCAGGAAGCGTATCGCAGTACTCTTTTCCTGTACGACGAATTATATCCATCTTCTCAGTGACGTAGCGATGATACCACTTATCCATATCAAGCCAATGGTTAATATCCAACTTGAAGATTGACATAGTCTGATGATAGGGCCATCGGAAAGGACGCCATGGACGATCATCGTATGTCTTCAACTTGTCGACTGTTAAGTTCCATAATGGAGTAGGCTCAGGTAATGGCTCATCAGATCCGTAACCTCCAGCCGCGGTCTTCTTCTCTGCTGATTTAGAAGACACTGGTGATGGCTGACTTGCTGCTTTCTTCTGACGACCGCCAAAGAAGTTTATGTAAACAACAGACGCAGCAGCTGCTACAAAGAATAAAATAATAAAGATCTCCATTCTTCTTTATCGTTCACCGTCCTTGTTGGAAATTACACTCTACAGACATTTTAAAAGATCTCGTCCGCTGCCTGTTTCTATGTACCTTCTCCAGCGCTCTGCGGCGCGCTTGATCATTCAGGAAACGCGGTCCCGCTCTCCATGCTTATCCCTTCACTAATCATTCTTTACCCTTTCCATTCTACTTTCTACAATCATTTGCTATTTATTATTTATTACATTTATCTCCATTATCTGACTTTTCGAATTGGTTTGTGCTTCTCCTTATCGATTGGTTCGCGGACCATATCTTTGCGCTCGGAAGCTCTGTGGGTATTAATGCCTTCTGCGGCTTTACGATAAGGATGATCGCACTTTAAATCTCTATCAACATTATTATCCAGTATTTGTTATTTACGTCCTGTAGACGACTGGCAAATAACACTATGCATTCAAAAGCCACATAGTACTCTGTTCCAATTATTATAAATCAAAGTCAACGCTGTATCGGCCGTAAAATGCACAAAACGCCAAATACGCCGTTCCTTTTTGGGATGCATAAAAATTGACCCAGTAATCTATAAACTCTAGATAAAACGTGCAGGGACCATATTTCCCATTCTGGTTTTCGCGTTTCTTGCATATCGAAACCCTATTTGCGCTACGTCTCAACCTTAATGTGGTTAAGAAATAGGGTATGAAAATGGCAATACAGTAGTACCTGTCTAAAAGCATGCATTAGAGACACCATTTTACCATGCTTGCAAAGAGTTATTGCACCAACTTGCTTAATGACAATCTTACTAATTTTATGGAGGAATATCGGTTAGAATTGTTTTAATTTTATTGTAAAATGTATTAGAGAGGTTGAATTAAGAGCCTTACGTCTTTTGAACTCATAAAGGTACTATATCTGAGTCTTTTGTCATAATATCAGTGATGGAACAGCCTGAGCCAATCAGCGAAGAGGCTTTTCGAGGCTACAGTCATGGCTTGTTTTTATTCAATGATTTATTCTCCAAACATAAAAAAATAGTATTTATACATGTTAATTACAATTTTCAAGGATGCTATACCGGTTTTTTTTTAAAAAATAAAAAACAGTTTTATTCTGCGCAAAATATCCCAACTCTGCTCCGCTAAATACCCACCTCGGAACACATTATACTCTTCATAAATAAACTCATAAAAATAACTAAAATTATTAGATAATATCAGAGAAATCACAAACACTTAATCGAAGAATGGATAATTTTTGGATTCTGTCAGTTGATCGGTTGAGTACTGGTATAAATGCGATGCTGGAAAACACGGGTGTTTAGTCAAAATGCGGACAGTTTCACAAGCTTTTCTGTAAACCACAGGAATCAAATGATTTTCTTATATTTATTCTCCAATTTTCTCCATATGCTTAACAACTACAAGTAATAATTACACCAGGAACCAAAATTTGACAAATCAAGAAAAAAAACTGCGAATATCTTTTTGTCTCTGACTTTCAATCTTCTTCTTTGAAAGTCGAGGCTCAGACCAAGTGAGAAGCTCAACGACGGCAGATTCTGGAATATTTTGCTGCTCCTCAAAAA
>JAJLXV010000221.1:0-21788 GCA_030571435.1 Myxozyma mucilagina | reverse complement strand
ACTGCGATTAAGAAGTTGTTGATGGGTATATAGACATTTGCATGTAAATTCAGACGTTTCAATGATCTAATTTATAATACTTTAGACGAGCTTGAACCGCCATAAAGGTTGAAATGCGGAGAAAATCATAGAAGAATGTATGATGCACATCTGCTCTTACCATAATTAAAGTCTTGTTGAACAACAAGTAATATATAAGGCAGTTGGAGGTTTGAATCTACGAAGAAAGGGGATTTATGAGCCGGAGCAAAGACAACTTAAAGGCAATGTAGTATCCACAGACCAGCAGAAAAGTATTGATTAATGTTTCCACATAATAGAGATTAGCTCAAATTTTCAATCTCTGGTAGTTATTATTGAACTGAATGTGTTGTTGTAGGAAAAAAATAGATTATGTAGTTGCTGTTTAAGGAAATCCGCCGCTGACTGATAAAGTACGTTAGGCATTTTCTAAAGTTGATGGCTGAGGAGCTACTTTTTTTTTCTTTTTTTTTTCTTTTTTTTTTTTTCTGTTTTTTTTCTGTTTTTTTTTCTGTTTTTTTTTTCTGTTTTTTTTTCTGTTTTTTTTCTGTTTTTTTTTCTCTTTTTTTTCTCTTTTTTTTCTCTTTTTTTTTCTCTTTTTTTTCTCTTTTTTTTTCTCTTTTTTTTCTCTTTTTTTCTCTTTTTTTTTGCAGCAGAAAAACCATAAAAACTACTTCACTTAATCACACCCATGAACATTAAGGTAGAAGAAACACAGCATACACACCAAGACAAAATTATTCTTGACTACTAAAGTAAAATAAAACTAATAGAACTTAAATCACAAGCAGGAACGCCATTCCAATCTCATAATTCATGTAAAATAAAATAATTTTATCTGGCAAGGACACATTTTTGTTTAGAGAGCTAGTAATGGGCCACTTTTTAATCAGCAAATATAATAAGACTGGGTGGCCAAGTTGGTTAAGGCGTACGACTGTTAATCGTAAGATCGAGAGTTCGACCCTCTCCCTGGTCGAGTTTTTTGCATTTAAAATTAACTTTTTGTTGCTGAAAATAAAAAAAATATTTAAAAATAAAGAAAAAAGATATTCTTCGATACCGGGAATCGAACCCGGAACTGCCCGGTGAAAGCGGACCGTGCTAACCGTTACACTATATCGAATTGATATCAATTTCAATTGACTGGTGTAGTAAGTCAGCCAATAAATGCTGAATAAGTTTTGCACATGTTAGTCACTTACTACTGCCGAAGATTAGAAGTTGAAGTTGTGGTATTTTCTAGTCTAAAGAGATAGATCAAGGAATTGAAGTAATTATTTTAGCGTGATATAGCAAAGATGGTTTTAGCTGGTTGTCTAATCTAGTTTGGGCTGCTCTGATAGACAATTTACTATTTGATGTGCGATAACTCCTACCGAGCACAAATCATGAGCTTTAGTCCGCAATTGTTGTTTCCACCACTGGCCAAAATATAAAAAACAGTGGAAGTAAGTATCATGTATAATCAAAAGAGCCGAAAATAAAAAAACCTTAGCATTCTTTTGCATTGATACAGAAAATTGGGTATCAGTTTTTGAAGAGTATTAAGGATATGGACAGGTGCGAACAGCAGATTTTAGCAACGCGCCGCACAGTGAACAGTAAAATAGCCGCACCCAAATAAAGACTGAATTAAGGGTCAGTAACAAGGCACTGTCGGGCGCTTTGAGCCCAAAACAAAAATAGTAAAAATTCAAGATTCGCAGAACAATGTCACATGGAAGGTGATGAGGTAGCCACGAGATCGGACGGAAAAGCGGCACGCGACAGGAGAGCTAGAGTTTAGTCCGGCATTGATTCGGCACAATGCCGGCTGGCCCGGAGTCTCGCTATGGCTGCTATCAGTCGTGCACGGGGTCGCTTGTTGGATAGGGTTTTCCAAATATAGGGATGCCAGTTAGAAAGAAAGGACAAATGGCTCTAGGGAATTTCATATTGTATAGAAAAAACCAATGATATAGAAATGGCTCGTAACGACAAGCGCAGAAAGCGCAGGTGGCACCGAGCTTGGTTTTAAATGAAGGTCGGCGGTAGCGATTCCCCACAGAACCGATGACACGGTTAACGAACGGAACGTGGGGGGTTACTATACCGAACAGGGTAACGGACGCCTACGATGGCGGTGCAGCTGATAATTCGGCTTGCTCCCCGAGTTGGCTTTTTCTTCTTTGTGCATTGCATACTTTTCTTTAGCATATTCACATCTCACTAATACATCATGCCGCTTACTGTTTGGGTTGTCGCCGGTCCTGCTGGCTGTGGAAAGACCACTGTCGCCGAATACACTTCAGCGAAATTGGAGGCTCCGTATGTTGAGGGAGACAGTCTTCATACTGCCGAGAACATCCGCAAGATGGCAGACGACGAACCATTGACTGACGAGGACCGTATTCCCTGGCTCGAGAAGATCGTTCCTGCCTGCGTTGAAGCCGCCAAGTTCACATCTTCAACAAGCGGCAAATTCAACTGCGTCGTTACTTGCTCTGCTTTGAAGCGGAAATACCGTGATATCATTCGTGGTTCTGCGCGCCATTTCCGCGACCACCAGGGGATTTTGGTTGATGTTCGATTCTTGTTTCTCACTGCTGATGAGGACACTTTGTTGGACCGCGTTCAAAAGCGCAAGAACCACTACATGAAGGTAAGAATCAAATTTGCTGTTTATGCTGGGCACGCTTATCAAAGATTATTTACTAACTTGTCTTTCACATTTTAGGACTCAATGGTCTACTCGCAGCTTAACATCATGGAGTTGCCCGCTGTCTCGGAGCAGTTAGACTCCGTTATCATCAACGTTACTGGAAAGACTCAGGAACAAGTCAACGCTGCTGTTCTTAAGGGAATCAGCGAGCTTAAACTTTGATTGGTTAGCGACTCGATACTACATATATCACGTTATTTCTAGAGCAATTGTAAAATAGCAACATGAATTATGATTTTAATTGATGAATCTTGTTTAATTTATATGTGATTCTTTTTTTTTGCCATCATACTTCGATGACTTCAGCGCAAGTTTGAGTTTCGGTTTCACGCTTCAGTTTCAAACTCATATGAAGCACACATCACCATAGTGTCTTCGCTCTTACATGCCTTTCAAGAGCTCTGAAACTTTCAAAGCAAGCTCATCAGCCTCCAAACGTGTAGCAGCTTCAGCGTAAACTCTAACAGCATCTTCTGTTCCACTTGCGCGCACGAAACTTCTTCCAAACTTGTACTTTTTGACTAACTCATCAATCTGCGGCTGTAAACCCTGAGGCTCCACCAGCCTTCGTTCGGCGTCTTCTGTCTTGAATGCAAATCTATTGGTAACGACAACCCGAACAAGTCTATTTGGCAAATCGGTGTATGCTAAATCCCAGTCACTGGGGCCCCAGGACTTGTGCGCGAGAACAACAAGCACTAAAAGCAAATCTGAAATTGCATCGCCCACTGTTTGATTGATCAAATCTGACAAAAATAACAGTGTATCAATTGCGCCTTGCTGACCTGGGCTAGATGCCTCAAATGCCTCCAGTGTCTTGACTGCAGAAGCGGAAAACAGAACAGTGCCGTGGCCATTAGCTTCAAAATAAACTCCGATATCGTATAGTTGTGCTGCATGGTGCAGATGTTTTACTCCTGTAGATGTGCAAGTAACTGGCACTTTTAAAACATCTTCCAAATAGGCAGTTGATGAGCCGTTAGCATACGCAGTTTGCACAACCCCGACTTGCAAGTCAGGAATATCAGACTGAGCAAGGAGTTCTTGAATGAACATTGCTGCAAGACTTGCAATCTTGTCGCCGTCTAAAAGATGAAACTTCTTTGCATCGTCGACATAGTAGAAGACAATACGGTCCGCGTCTCCATCTAAAGATGCGTATAGCTGATGAGGTTCAGGATCTGCACCCAATGGTAATGTTTGTTGTGTTTTCACAAAATCTGCTCCACACTGGAAGTTCAATTTGTCAGGAGAAGTATAATCGTTGTTGACAATCTTTACTTCCAAGGCATCACTGCCTATGACTTTAACTAACTCCGCCAATTTAGGACCTCCGACACCGTTAGCTGCATCTACGGTAACCAAACCTGGTTTTGATTTCCCCGACATCACAGCCTTAAATTTGTTTGCAAGTTTGGTGTAATAACCGAGCTCACTAGGTTCGCCGTAAGGCACCGGGCTTTTCGCCGTATTGACGCACTTCACGATATAGTGAAGCTGTGGTGTTGTGAGGACGGAATAGTCGACAAACTCAGTATCGGTAGCGGTTAAGCCATCCTTCAGAGCACTGACCAAAGCTGGTCCTGATGCACGCGTATCGCGAGCAAAAACAACTTTTCCGCTGGCATTGATGTTGATCTTGAGGGATTCGGCAACGTCGAAATAGACACGGGCAAGCTCTTCGTCCGATCGCGCGTTAGCAAAACGAGTAGCGTACACTTCCCATGACGCCTAATTAATCCGTTAACATGTTGATCTATGTTATCCATATAATCGGCTGCAAAAACTTACTTCAAGCATCTCTCCTTGCGGATCCACGATTTTGACGCCATTGTCCTCAGGCGGGTTGTGCGAGGCAGTGATCATTACACCGACTGTTAATCCATCCAATGCTCTTGATCTCAACGCAGCCAGAAGTCCAACTCTAAAGACAACAGAGTCCAGCAAATTGGCACGCATTCGGAATCCTGCGGTGCCGTAAGTGAAGTCGGCATCGAAGTCGGGCCGCGGGTGCACAGAAGAGAACTTCTCCACATTTGAGAGTTTCTGCAGAATGATCTGGTCTTGCAAGTCTTGATCTGACATTTTTTCTTCAATAGGTATACGTAAAACAATGAATCAGGTCTGGTAACGAATGTGTCTGTGGAAAATTCAAGCCAAATTGCAATGACTGGCTGGTTTCTGTATTGTGACAGATATGTTTAGAGAGGAGACAAAGCTAAAACGAGATCGAGTGTCCGTTTTATAACCTATCAACCTGATCTGTAACCAGCGTGTCTGGCAATTGCAAATCGGATAGCACAAATGAGTCAAGTCACAAGTTAGCAACAGCAGGAAAAAAGGAGAAACCTGTTTTGTTTACGTCAAACTGTGTTTAAAGTCAGAAATAGCATCACTTCAGCTGATGCCCTTTCTCAGGTTCTTCCCGTGTACGCGAACCAGCCGCTCGAGTCACGTGTAGTAAACCTACCAGGTTTTGAAGACTTTCTCGCGTCAATGACGGCGACAATGACGCGTGCAGCTAATACGCGATAGTTCAGACGCAGCGTGAACTCTATATTTAAAGCAATTGTTTTGAGTGATATAAGGATAGCTGGAATAATGCTGCGTATGACGTTATGAGCCATCAACAATTGGGATTCAAAAACTTTAGTCGACCGGTGGTTCAGGGGAAGTTACCACATCGTACGGCGCTTTCCAGGTTTTCCACTACTTCGTACAGACGCAGCAGTTCAGCAACAAAAGATGACGAGTCTGGCAGGAATCTGGACAAAGACTCTCCAGCCAACTCAGAATTTCCGGAGTTTTTTGCTGACTTTGAGTTTCTGAAAAAGGCGAAAAATCCTCGTCCCAAACCGAAATCAATACCATTCAAAGAATTGTCCAAATGGAGTCAAGAGTTCCAATTGAACCCCTATGGTAATTGTTCTCACTTTGACTATAAGAATCCCTTATTTTAACGATATTAGCTCTTGCTCTTGCTAGTCCTGTCAGATCATGCTCAGTGTGGGGAGCGCGCATTCCCAACTCATTACTCGCCAGGTTCTCAGCCTTTGTCGTGCCAGATCAAATGGAAGACTCTCTCGTGTCATCGAAAGTAGAGGAAACACGGCAGCGAAAGAAGAAACGGAAAGGGGATGCAGATCAGGTCAATGATTCAGTTGAATATAATAACAAACTTGCTATTCTACCGGTAGAGGAAGGTCAGCCTCGATCTGGAGGTTCCAGTTATCATCTTCTCAGAAGACAATTTATAGAATATACAGAGAATTCTAAGAAATATATGGAGATCAGAAGAAACATTATCAAGTCTTATTCCGGATACGCAACATCAAACAATCTCGTCTGGCAAAATGATATGGCTACAGTAATGGAGCGACGATTGCGAAGGCGTGTAAAGATGGCGCTTGATGCAGTCAAGGATGGTGTTTACACTGACACGCAGGCCGCTGAGCAGCATGGTACCGTCAGTGCTATCTTGAGTTTTGAACCGAAAATGGACATTGAGAAGGGCGTACTGAAAGACTCAGAGTTTGCACTGAGTTCAGGCTCACGACAGCTTCTTGTGAAATATTTCATGAATCAACTGTGTGGGCCTGAAGTAGGTTCACATGCTAATGAAGTGCTTATTCAACGTCTAGAGGAAAGCACAGGTGAAAATTTGAAGGATATCTCGGAAGTTGCAATTATCAGCACGAAAAGCACCAGAAAATTGCTCATGCAGTTATGGATTCTGCGTTTATTCATCGGAGACCGTAGTAAACTGAAATTTGTCTCTCGGTAGATCTCCACGACTCTTTTTTGTACATAGAAGAATTAAAAGTCCTCCTTGATATTTTGTTATAATATTAATAATGTACAATATGAATAATTTACAGATATCTATCACTGGCAATATGCTGAATGCTACACTCACGAGTCCAAGTCGTACTTGTCAATTAACTTCCTTCGTTGTCGCTCCAGCAGCCATTCCTCAACCTCCTTATTATTCGGAATATTATCTGGTCGCTCTATCTTAATCCATCCCACCGGAGGATCACCTTCCTCTTTCATGGTGTTTGCTATGCTTATTTCTTCCAGTTTTGCCTCATATTTCAATAACGACTCGTCTTCTTCGTCCATGTAACCATAGTATCGTGCGTCAACATCACTGTTATATTTTGCTTTTGCTGCTTGCGTGCTCTCCTTTGGCGGGGGTTCTAGCAGTTCTTTTACTCCGGGGAGTTCTTTTGCTCGCCCAAAGTATTTGTATCCACGCGTTGTGGGAATTTCTCGTCCATCTTCGTCGTACGTCCTTGCGGATCGCTAAAATAATGTTATAAAAAGCTCAGTTCAAAGAGTTTTTTCCAATGTACCATATAATTGGGCCCGCCTAGTTTCCTTATTTGTAGCTCCCAGACATATTTCTCACGCATCAACTTGTTTATTTCGTCATTGAGATCTCTGATTTCGAAATTCGATAGTACCGCTAGAAAGAAGAACCTGTGAGCTTAATACCCAACAAGTCTAGCGACTTAAAGCACATACGATCTTGAATTTTTGTAACTTTATAACCAATTTCTCTAACCACTTGACCACGCCATTTCTCGCATTCTTGTATACTCTCAACAGACGATATAACTCGAGGCCTCCGTTGACGACCTAGATCGATAATGCCTGTTTGACATATGTTAGCGAGATCAATATTGCAAAACTCACACGCGTAATGAAAGCATACCCATCTCCGCAGCTTCTTGCTCCCGAAACCGGAAAAGCATTGACTGCGCCTTTTCGCTGTTCCGAGCCATTTTTATTTATACTAAAATCAGTCTAATAAATTACTAAACAAAACTGGTATAACCCAATGTTATACATCGATAGCAAAACCTGTGTATTCGACCTCCAATATAACTATTAAAACCTAACCCATGTATATCGAACATGTGAGTAGAAGAATCAAGATCTGTGTGCTTCTGCGCGTGTTTCTTCACTACGCGGACTGTTGAGCAGTCTGCTATTATAAAAATAGACTGGGTCGGCCAGAGAGAATTTGTTTGTTGTTTAAACTATTTGATTTTACGCGGGAGTTCTGTCGTGGTTTAGTTTCATTTCATTCGCGATCTGTTCAACATCAAAAGATCGAAAGTGGGTTAATTCGTCATCTACACAATCTGCTTTTTCATCAAAAGTTACCTTCATTGCATCAATATTTTAAGTTACCATTTATTCTGGCTTTAAAGATTTTTGAGAGTTAATATCAAAGACAAATTATACAACATACACACAAAATGAGCACAGAAACCGTCAGTGTTAGTTCGCGTTATGTTCCACTGACTTGCACGGGACATTCAAGACCTGTTACACACCTCAGTTTTTCTCCTTTATTTGAAGATGGAAGTTATTTGATGATCAGTGGCTGTAAAGGTGAGATTTGTCGCAATCCGTGGACTACATAGTCAGATCAGATTACTAACGGATCTTAGATGGCGCACCAATGCTTAGAGATGGTGTCACCGGCGATTGGTATGTTTACTTTAAACAAGATAAACTTAAACAAAATGGTCTAATTTCGTTTATAAGGATCGGAACATATACAGGTCATAAAGGCGCGGTTTGGTCCACGAATTTCAGCACAGACGCTTCATTTTCAATAACCGCCGGTGCAGATTTCACAGCGTATGTTGCGCGAGTATTTGCTCAAAAGGTTGGGACTAACGATATAATCAGAAAAGTTTGGAGCACAGTGAGCGGTAAAGAATTACTATCATTACCCCATAATCATATTGTCCGTACTGCGTCTTTCAATCCTTCACAACCAGAACCTTTTTTTGCTGTCACTGCTGGAAATGAAAAGAAAATTCGAGTATGGGACTTGAAAGCTGGTGAAGGCACGAGTCCTATAATGGAATGGGACGGTGCTGAAGCCACAATCCGAAGTGCTCTTTGGTTGGACACAAGGTATCTAGTAACAATCATTATTACGATTTATGAGATTAAGCTGACTTCTTTCTTCCAGTAATATTGTCACTTCAGGAGATGATAAACAATTGAAATGGTGGGATCTACGAAGCAAGGAAAAGCTCGTTGAGTCAATACCCTTGGACGGTCCTGTTACTCAAATGGAAAACAGAGGAGGCTCACTAACTGTAGCGGCTGCTTCTTCTATCT
Organism: Myxozyma mucilagina; assembly: GCA_030571435.1. NCBI lineage: Eukaryota > Fungi > Ascomycota > Lipomycetes > Lipomycetales > Lipomycetaceae > Myxozyma > Myxozyma mucilagina. The sequence continues at coordinate 12,916 of JAJLXV010000221.1, read as the reverse complement.
ATCTATTTGATATTTCAAGTCGAAAATTAATGAAAAAGGAAAGCTTATCTTACAACGCATCGACAGCTTCCATACACCCAAAAAGAACAAAATTCGCGACAGGCAGTCCTGACGACACGTGGGTTCGCATACATGATTTTGAGACCGGAAAATTATTAGGTAAGTTGCTTTCCATTGAACACTGTGCTCTTTATCTAATTTTCTTAATCAGAAACACTTAAAGGTCACCACGGTCCGGTTCATTCAATTTCGTATTCTCCGGACGGCGAAATCTGCGCCTCAGGCGGTGAAGACGGCACAATCCGTCTTTGGAGAACGGAGAACGGTCCGTACGGTCTCTGGAGATGAAGGAATTAATTTTCAACAGTTAGCATTGTTTGTAATATGTAACATATGTTTCTTATTTTGTATATGTTTTTTACTTGTGCCTTAAAGGCTAGATACTGTTCTATTATTAGCGCCCGTAAATGAAAGCGCATCATCATTCTCAGAAAGTAAGCGAGATAAACGAGAAATATTCGGCGTTGGTACGATCGAATTGGCTGTCAATCGCAGACTGGAAGAGTCGTTTTTGGCGAAAATACGAGGACAGCCAAAATAAGTTCTGAGTGTTGCTAGATTTTTATCGACCTCTTAGAATCATGAAACTTAGTTTTGATATATACTGCTAACGGTGCTTGACCTACAACCACCAGTGCTCTTGTTCAGAAATCCTGAATTCCAGTTTGTCCTGTAAGCACAGTTTTATGGTCTTTCGTGTCAGCAGTTACATTATCTTTGTCACCGATTACCCAGTTGGGCTCTTCTGAATCGAAGTAGCTATCTTCCATATCTCTATTGATTTGCACAAAATCGTCCCATTCGTCAGAAAAATCAACGCTGTCGTAATCGAAATCAGTCTATGCAGAAAGTCAGATCAATCAGCTCCATGAATCATGTTACATCAAACTCACATCCTGACCGTTGATAAATCGTAAAGTCATCAACTTTTCCCATTGTTTGATTCCCTCTTCTTTGGAATCAATATCAATATCGACCGCAAGATTCCCTACTTCGTCTATAGTCGGAGAAGACTCCTCAAGTTGATCAGTTTGGTTGCCTGTTTCTGATCGCCGTAATTCCTCCGCTTTCTTTTTTTCAAGTTGTTCAAGTTTTCGCTCCGCACGCATCAAGTCTTCGTACATTCGACCCGCCCAACCTCGTTTGTCATTCTCGATTTCACGTTCTGCTGGTGTTTGAAATTGCCTGATCAGCTTATCGTATAGTAATGGGCTCGCTTCGGCAAGATCAGCTTTGTAGAAATAAGAAGGCGAGTGCTTTTGTAAATAGTGAAGCCTCCGATTTGTTATCACTTTGTGCTGACGATTTGCTGGTGGAAGGGATTTTGAAGGCAGTTGTTGTTGTTGAGTATTGCTGCCTCCGACAGGCATATCGCCTAATGCATTCGCCAGTTCGTAATTAAGCAAATTACACCAGCAAATTAATTCAGCCAAAGTCATCTCGAAATTTAAGGGGCTAGACCAAGACGCCGCACGGAAAAATTCAATAGTGTTTAAGCTTTGTCCACCTTTGTGCCTTCATGCCGGTTGAACGGGCTTGGAGCAAATAATTATCAGATTTACACTTATTTCGCAGTGCAAAGTCTGGAAGCATATAGCAAACAAACTGCGAAGTCGGTCACCTGAGACTGGGCTGAACTGTAGCCATGGCGTCTTTGCAAACGACCATCATTCAGCTCTTAGCTCTGCTTCTCCAGCTCGCTGTAGCAACTCATGTTTCGCTACTGTGTCAGAATGCCGTGTTTGGAAATTCCTTCAGTGACATATATCGACCATTGATTGTGCCGACACTGTTTGCATTGTCAATGACAGCGTTTATGCAACAGCGGAAAGGTTCACGGTTTGCTAGGAAGATTCACGTTGCGACAGTGGCCTATTCCACTGTATTGCCATTCACTTCCCGTTTCGTTGCGCAATATTCGGGACCTTATTTAGGACCTTGGCTGGGTCCATTGTTTATGGAAACAGTATGCCTGTATCCCATCATCATCGGATCTAGTAGCATGGCGGCAAGAATATTCCATTCATCTTCATCAAAAGCTGCAAAGTCGGCACTGGGGGGAGCCGGTTCATCGGGCTTACGTCTCGTACTGATCTCTCTGTTCACTGCTAGACTATATATGATTTGTCAAGATCGTATAGTAGGAAGACTATTTGCTCCACTAATTTTACCCCTTTTCCCTACCGGCTGGACCGCACTCCGACAAATTACAATCACAAATTTAGTTCCATCACTATGGGTTTCGATCTCGAGCCCACCAAGACGGTACACAATCCCAATTGTCATTGCTTTAGCAGCAGTACAAATATCATACGTTAGCTCACCACAGATTGGGTTTGTCAAGCCTTCTGCGGTTGAAAATGGAGGATTGGTTGCTTCAATGCTATCAACTACCGGATATTTGTCAGTGATCTCAAAACCAAGCGACGGTCTATTGGTATTGAGAAACGATCACTCTCTTTTGGGAGGAGAGTATATAAAACCGCCACCAAGTATTGCGCATGAGTTCTCAGATGATACGCCTTGGAACCGAGAGCCAATATATCCTGCTTTTGTAATGCAAGAAGCTATTCGACTAGTCACTCCTCCTCCAGCAGGAAATTTATCAGACAATGGTTTGCAGACTAATAATGCGCTCGTCATTGGTTTGGGTATTGGCACATCTGCAAAAGCCATGATAGATCATAATATAAATACGGATGTCGTTGAACTTGATGCGGGTGTATTACAGTTTGCTGTTGATTATTTTGAGTTTCCGTTGAATAAGTCGCGAGTGACTATCTGTGACGGACGTCATTTTATAAACAGTCTGTCGCGCACATTGAGAGACTCGCCTCAAATAGCTGCACAAGAGCAGCTCAGCTACTATGACTATGTTATTCATGACGTGTTTACAGGTGGTGTCGTATCCCCGCTCTTCTTCACTTCTGAAACATGGGACGACGTTCGTGGAGTTATGGCGCCGGATGGCGTTTTGGTCGTGAATTTGGGAGGTGATTTCGAAACATTGTTTACCAGAGCGATGATGCGAACGCTTGTGCATGGATTCAGGCAAACGAATGGCCGCTGCCGCGCTTTCAGGGAATCACCCAAAGAAGACGATTGGGTCGAGGGGAAACCTGACTTTACCAATATTGTTGTTTTCTGTCGCAAAGCTGGACATCCAATCAAGTTCCGAAAACCTGTTCAAAACGACTTTCTGAACTCGATAGTTCGGTACAGGTACATTGAGCCACAGTACGAGATTGAGCTACCAATCTATTTGCGCGACAGCGAGGACGCTCTCGATTTGAAAGGAGAGGAAAGCGTGTCCAGGACAATATCAGACGACACGACTAATCGTGTCGTGGCACAAGCCGCGGAAGGTGCGGCACAGCATTGGCATTTCATGAACAAGATTCTGGACTGGGACACCTGGGCACAGTGGTGAATGCATTAGTCTTCGAAGAGCTGTTTGATTTGTAAATTTGTAAAGTATTTGAATAATTTTAATGGAAGCGCACACTGAACAAGGTCCTGAAAGACACGATGCGGGAAAATTGCCGACCAGCCGTCGGTGAAGATGATGTCAGCACGGACCCTTTTTGGTGGAGACTAGTAAGCGTTGTGCGACGAAAGTTGACACAAAACCCATCTTTCCTGCGAACAGAGTGCTCAAAGCGCGTCGCTTCCGTGTCAGCCGAGTTTTTGAGCTGTACCGACCGGAACCGGAGCCAGCGAGAGCCAGTAAGCTTGATTTCGTGGCCTTTCGCCATTCGGGGCCTTTGTATCTTTTTTCTTATTTTGAGAAGTATTTCTTTGGAGCTTCTGGTGCTTTTGGTATAAATCACATATAAAGGCCATGTCACTTCGTGGATTTAAGAAAGCGGTGGTGCGTGCACCTCACGTTTTGATCGGAAGCAAATCACCGGAGGATTTGACAATTATCGAGTGGACGAAAGCAATCAACGAAGCGGAAGATGGTTTAGGAGAGATTATCAATAATGCGAGAAAGTTCAAAACAAGCTGGACCGAGACTCTTGCTTCACAAGAAGCTATGGCTAAAGACTTTGTCACACTTTACTTGCCTATCCCGAGTGAGGATCCAACAAAGACAGTACTCGAGACTCCGAAAGCTACGATGGACGCCGCGGAGAAATACAGGGACGTCATTGTTGAGATATCAAATGCCATTTTACCCACACTAGACGGAATTGATCGTATGGTGGTGCAACGCTGCATAGTCATGAAGGTGAGCTACTGAGATCAATGCAGCTCTTCTAGTACTCTTTGACTGAGACAATATTTTACAGGAGCATATTGAGAAAATAAAGAAGACTTTAAAAAAGCGTGAACACAAAAAGGTAAGTCGAAGACTCTTTAATGAGTGGGGATCATGGCCGAAAGAAGTCATAAATGAAGGCTGACATTTTTCTTCAGATTGATTACGACCGCCATCACAACTCTGTTGAAAAACTAGTACGCAAGCAGAATCTGGGTGATAAAGATCAAGTTCATCTTGACAAGCAAACTAGAGAGTTTGACAAAGCAAATGAGGTTCGTCGCTGCCAGACATTGATGATTTGAGATTAGTATCTCTAACTCTGCTTAGGACTTTCAACAACTTGATGCCTATGTCAAGGAAACTCTTCCCAAAGTTATTGAACAGCTTTCAGAATTTATTGCACCGCTCTCTTTGATTCTATTCAACATCCAGATCAGCGTTTTCAGTATTTACAACGACTTTATGTTCCCATTTGCTCAGGGACAAGGTGAGAGCTTTATAATGCTTCTAATATTTAACGGAGTACTGACATGTGCTTAGGTTTGGCTGATAGTGATCACATGGTCACCGAGGAATGGACAAAGCAATTCATTCCGATTCAACATAAAGTCGAAGAAGGCATGGATTTGCTTCGTGGAGGTAAAGCAGTAAAGAAGCCGATGACTGTCCCTGACTCCAAACATTTGGATGAAAAGCTCAAAAAGGCATTTTCTTTGCACAGCAAGAAGAGGCCCTCTGGAACGTCGAAAGACGGAAGTTACCGGGCGTTTAGTGGCATGAATCGCACAGCTAGTATGGCTACTGTAGGATCTGATATAGGATCTGATAGGGGTTCTGATGCAGGACTCTCGATGCCCGGCACGCCTGTTATTGCCGAAAATCGCACTTTCTCCATGAACTCTACATCCTCAAAATTCACCAATTTCTCAGAAGCTTTGCCGCCTCGCTACAGTACTGCTATAAATCCACCAGCAGGATCTCCTCTTGGAGATAGCAAAGGAACTGATGGAGTTAGGGATGCGCCTGAATCTGGAGAAGCATCTAGTGCACCAATTGAGCACACAGGCCAAGAAATACCTGCAGACAAAGAAGAAGCTGCAAGTACTTCCGGGGAGGACGAGGATGGTTCGTATCAGATCATGACTGCGCAGTATACATTTGTGGCAGTGCAAGATACTGATCTGTCGTTTAATGTTGGTGATAAGATCAAAGTATACAAGAAGACGGAGGATGATTGGTGGGAGGGAAAAACTATGGACGGTCGCAAGGGAGAATTTCCTGGAAACTATGTAAAGTAAAGATTTATATTCCATCAAGCTGCAAACTAAAGAACGATATATAAGACCGGATTTTATATAGTTTTTTTTTTGAATATTTTGTAATCTGATTTCATAAAATTTCTTGTAAAAAGCGTAGTTTTACAAAATATTACTCTTTAAAAAATTTGAGACCGTTGAAAGCGGTTATCGGAAGCTGTCTAATCAAAAATAGCCCCTGAGTCCGGAGTCGACTCGGACAGGCCTGCGTAGGTCCGGGGTATCCATCTGATATTTGGCATGAATATTCACTCTCCAGAGTATACCTTCCCTTATATACTAAATTTTATGCTATTTAAATTAAAAAAATAGCTGATTCTAACACTTTACTACTTCCAACCTTCGCTACTTAATTGCAAGGAAGCGTACACAATCGACGCGACACGTGCTCCAAATTTTTGTTTCATTTGGGACGATCAGCTGAATTTTGGCTCGTGCGGCGGTGGCTGCTCCGTGCGGCGCCGAGGATTTCAAACTGGATTACTCTTGTAATTACTCTTCTTTCGCTCCTTAAGAAGCCGGTCCTCTCTCTTGGTTTCGTGTGTAAAGAAAAAAAACTGAATCTGCTCCTTGTCAATATTTTTGATTGCCAGCATTTAAAGACTTGCAAAAGCAACCATATCAAGATGATTCGACCAGACAACAACTTTTCCTTCGGCTCTTTATCGCACGCTTCCTTTTCTAAGCGAGAAAATCAAGAATTTGCCTCCATCTCCACAGAATCACAATATTATCAACAAATGTCGATGCAAAAGTCAACTTCCGACTCTTCAAAGTCTGAATTCTCTTCGACTGTCTCACAGACTACTTCTCACAGTAAAACTTCTGAAGACAAAAAACCATTTACTCTATATGGTCCTGGTATGTTCAATTTGAACGCTATTACTTTCTTCATATATTTGGACAAGTTTGTTGATAGTTTTGTTTAGGAGGAAGAACAAAAGCTCTCGAGAGTAATAATGCTGTAAGAAGTTTCGCCGAGAATTCCATCTTACGCGGGCCTACATCTAAACTTGCGAAGCGGTTTACTTGAACCGTTGGATTTCTTTTCATTTTTTTTTTTTGAAGTTTTGCTTTGAGTCAAAATTGATGAATTGGAACTAAAAAGTTACATACTTTTTTAAAAATGGGACGTTTCTAGTTTTGGGCTTTTATTTTTTTTGGATTTGATGAAAATGCGACTTAAGCATGAGGTTGTTTATTGAATTTGGGCGTTACGAAAAAACTGAAATTGGACATTGTTTTCTGCTAATTGAGAATACAAAAGTTTGGATCATTTTAAAAAGTCCTTCTAACATCGTAGAAACCTGATGACTAACGTAAGATGAATTAGTGAATTGGCAAGCGCTTGCATTTTGGGTATTACGATAGTCATCGCTGTCTTGACAGCTGTCAAACCCTATATCGTGCAGTAGCTCGGTTTCACTGTGTTTATCGGTAAGACTTTGTGCAACTCCTCGAAACGTATTTCGATCATCGACAAGACCATTCGGCATATTGGCAATTAATAAAATTCCGATCTCCGCACTTTCTGTATTTGTAGATGCTTCATATAAGCTACGGAACAAATTGCCATATCAGATGAATTTCAGGTGGCATATCATATTACATTGCCAGCTAAGTCACAAAATGGTCATTCTAAATCGGTAGCTAGCATGCAGTAAATTTTAGATTATCTCGTCTCTTAAACTGTAGTTCTGCGAAAACATACACAATCCTCTAAGGTGACTTCGCCCCTATGGAGCGTTAATCCAACCTGCCAATAAAATACAGAACTCGACTGGATAACAGCTTGAATCAATTCTGACCCAATATTATATCCAAAGTATTTAAAGTACAGAATTTTTTGTTCTCATCGCAGTCAATCAGAATAGGTATCACAGATACCAACAGAATCTTCAACCGGTCAGGCAATCTGACAAAGGTCACAATAAAACTTCTCTCGCCACCGCATTCGTAAAACATCGGAGCATCAGATATCCTGAGGAACTGATACTTTCTCCTGTAACTTCTCGCAACTATTTGAAGCGTGTTTCGTCTCCTTTCTGCATCGACTTTTTACACCCATGTATCTCATGAGATTATAGCACCACATTGCTCATAGGTTTGTGGCATCATCCAATTTTCGACACATTAAATAAACTCAAATCAGTTTTGTTCGACAATGATTTGCTCAAGAAAGTAATTACTATCAGAAGCGACGTTTCATAAGATTATCTCATTGAGCCTAACCCTAACAAATATTCAACCAAGAATCAGAAAGTTGTAAGATTGGGAGTTTTGACTTTTGTGTGAACTCATCGGTAAAATAAAGGGAAATAAAATAAAGAGAGTTATGAAATTTCGCAATCTGTAAAATATCTTCAAATTCAACACAAGAAATAAACAATGAGCCGATCAATATTGTCGCAATTATGTCTCTCCTCTCCACAAAAGCCTTTTATGACTGCTATTTCAACGCTGCTAGCACTTAGAAAGGAATTAATATTAAGGAATATGGCAAATGTTACGATAAAATACCAAGCATCACATAGTTACACTACAGACTCTGATATGGCGTTATTAGCAGAGCTTCGAGAAAGTGAGAAAAAGGTGAAAACTAAAGTGAGGAAACCGAAAATGAAATACGATTTACCAGAGCCATATGTTCCACCTCCAGGTCCTACTTTAGATGTTAAACCTGAACGGCTACAGAAGATACCAAAAGACTGGGAAGAGATGAATTTACCTGATTGGAAGAAGAAAAAGTTTGAGATCAAAGAAAAACTACGCGGAACAGCGTGGAATCCAAGGAAAAAGTTGTCACCTGAAGCCAGAAAAGCGCTTCGAGCGGTCAAAAAATTGGTAACTTAGCCAAATAAATGAATTTAATGGCAATACTAATGATCTTTGTTTAGTACCCCGATGTTGAAACAGAGCAGCTTGCTGAATTTTTCGGTATCTCTTACGAAGCTGTACGACGAATTCTAAAGAGTAAATGGGAACCAGCGACAGAGGAAGAAGAACGAAGCGTATTAGAAAGATGGGCTAAACGTGAAGCCCGCATTTTAGATGCATGGGAAGGCATGGGTAGAATTGGTCGTCGAAAAGAGAAGAGTGAGTCCGATCACGAGGATACAGAACGGTCGTATTATGGTAGAAGAAGCACAACCGAAGACAAAGATCAGAGACACAAACATAATCGAAACAGAGAAGATGATGGCTGGAGAGTGGAGAGATTTGGAGATGAATAAAATTCTATTGTCTTGGAGAGATAATAATTCTCTCGCAGAAGTCACTTACTGGTGCTTCAGGATGATTTTTGTGTTTACATCCCGTATCAAAATCACAATTGTGTATTATGCATATATGGCAGATCCATTATTATCATTTCATTAGACATGCGATCCAGTTATTGACCGTGCGTAAAGATCCGTCTATCAGAATCTATGGAAATCAGAGTGCGCTTAATCGATGTTACCGGTCCTCGATAACAGAAAGGGCATCATTAACGTCCTAAAGCTACTTAGCATTTGTATACAGTGATTTTTAAGCGTGACTGACCTTTATGCCCTCCAAAAAATCTGTAATCATATTATCTTGCGGCTTTTTGTATCGCAAATCACTCAAAGCATCGATTATTGCGTCACACTCGTCCGATTTTGACTTCGTAGTTGTTTCAATTATTGTCAACTCGTTTGCCAATCTATCAACTGCACGTTCCATTTCGTAGAGCATTTCTGTGAGCGACATGTCTTTATGATCCTACACTTCAGTTAGGAACAATTCCAGTACTTGGACGTGTGGTTGACGTACGCGATTGTTTAAAATCTCGTCATATATCATATCATTTTGATCTCTATTCTCAAGTACACCTGACTCTTGTGCATTTTTCAGATCATCTCGTAATATTCTAGCTGAGTCTGTGCATTCCAAATTTATTCGCTTTTGTATTTTATTGATCTGGTTAGTCTGAATATGTCTAAGATCCTGATATAAAGCAATTACTGCTGGATCATCGCGCTTAGCAGCTGGAAAGAGACCTGTAAATTGACGGCGCGTAATGAGATTATGTAAGTCTGCACCTTCTGTCAAGAACGACAGTATCGAGTTTTCATCGGTCATCCAGTTATGCGTTGTATCAGATACTACACCCGATTTATTTGGCAAATGTATGATTTGTTTATCTTTGGGTACTTTGAGACAGACGCGACGGTGAAACTTAAAGCGCGTCGCGCGGCTCGTGATACTAAAGGTGACACGTGCGGCTTCCAATGTTCTACAAAGACCTACAACTCGATACCGTAGCGGTACGTTGTGTGTCAATTATCAATCCTTATAGCATTTCAAGTATTTGATAAACGGTAATATACTCTTAATTAAGAATCGCTTTTTATTTCTGTAATGCTAAAATAATTCTCATTTCAGATGACGCAATACAAACTGTCACGCTCTCTTGAATCGCACTCTGGGGATGTGCGGGGTGTCATATTTCCGGCAGATGATCTGGTAGCATCAGTTTCTCGCGATTGTACTCTTCGAACATGGAAACATCTTCCAGGGAGTGCAGAATCTAGCTATGGAGTTGAGTGGACCTCGGATCTCAACTACCAAGCCACAAAATACCTGAACAGTATCACCTGGATATCAGATCAAGGTTTGTTCGAAAGGATTGGAACTGTGATTATTATCTAAAATTAAGTTTTCAGGACTTATTGCGTGTGCTGGATTGAACCAGGAAATTGTGATATGCTCACCAAGTGCAAACTCAGTACCTGTATCCACGCTTAGGGGTCACGAGGGAAATGTGTGCTCGCTTCACTATTTAGATGGAACGCTAATGAGCGGTAGCTGGGACAAGTAGGGGATACGCGTTTAGAAATTATCATTGTTTGCTCTGACCACCTATAGAACGGCTCGAGTGTGGATCAATAATAAGTGTAAATATGTTCTTCGGGGACACGAGCAAGCAGTTTGGGCGGTGCTTGTACTTGGGCCCGATTCCTTTTTAACAGGTAAGGTTTTCCACAATTTCTCTATGATAAAATCTAATCTGGAAATAGGATCTGCTGACAGAACGATTCGATTGTGGAGCGGGGATCAGTGCGTCTCGGTGTTCAAGGGGCACAGCGATGTTGTCAGAAGTCTTTGTATGGTAGGCGACAATTTATTTGCAAGCTCAAGTAACGATGGGTAAGACTTCATATCCAATTTTTACGCATGCAGACAGATTTAACGTGTGCTTAGATCAATTCGAATTTGGAACCTACATGGAGCTTGTGTTAAGGAACTTTACGGGCACACCAGTTTTGTTTATTCTCTTGCATATTCGCCGAGCACCAATGAGATTGTTAGTAGTGGTGAAGATCGCTCAGTTAGAGTCTGGAAAGATGGCGACTGTGTTCAAAGTATCAGTCTCCCATGTACTTCAGTTTGGGCAGTTGCAGTCTGTTCTTCGACAGGAGATATTGCAGCTGGTGGAAGTGATAACACTGTTCGTATATTTTCCCGAAATGAGAAAAATTGGGCTACTCAAGATGAGTTACAGGTCAGTCATCGTTTATATCAATTGCTATCAAGATTATTTCTGACGATAAACTAGAAATTTGACGAGAAGAACGCTGGATACGCTATCTCTACCAATGAAGTAGGAAATGTTAACAAGGAGAAGCTTCCAGGATTAGAGGCTCTTCAATTTCCTGGTACTAAAGTGGGACAGGTGATTATGGTTAAATCTGCATCAGGTGGTGTTGATGCCTACCAGTGGGCGGGCTCCAAATGGGAAAAAATTGGAGAGGTTGTGAGTGCTGTTGGTAGCAAGCAAAAGCAACTTTACAACGGCGTTGAGTACGATTATGTATTTGACGTTGACATTAAAGAGGGCAGTCCACCATTAAAATTGCCATACAATGCCACTGAAAATCCTTACGTGGCTGCTCAGAGATTTTTGGAGAAGAACGAATTGCCATTGTCGTATCTTGATGAAACTGCGAAGTTCATCGAGGCTAATACTGGAGGTGTCCAGATTGGATCTTCAGCTCCAGTGAATGATCCTTACGGAGATAGATACGTCCCTCGATCTTCTAGTTCTCGCTCTGCTCCTCCTTCTGTAAGTTACTGCTATAATCTGCAGCAAATCAAGACTAACATAGTACAGACCTCTCGACCAAAATCTACGTTGTTCCCGCAACGGCAGTACTTATTTATTAAAAAAATGAACGTTCCCATGTTCATCAAAAAGTCGAAAGAGTTGAATGCCTCAAAAGATACCTCGTCATCAATAAGTGATGCGGAATTTGACGAGCTTTCAACTATCCTCACCGCAGCTGAGACCGGTATTGATTCCACTTCTGCAAACAAAGCTGCACTTTTGGGTTTGAAAATTGTAGAGACTTGGCCTGCCAGTGAGAAACTAGGAGGTTTAGATGTCTTACGGTCAGTTATTGGCAAGATTGATGATCCAGAGGCGTTAGCAAAAATTTTGCTCACAATAGAAACACACTCTACTGAGATTCTGGAGGTTCCTAATAATGCTATGATGGCTACTAGAGTTTTCGTCAATATCTTTGAGAATGCAATTGGAAGGTCTTTGGTCAGTGGATCGCAAACTCGTGAAAAGGTCTTAGACTTTGTCCGCGCGGTTGCAGTAACGGATATAACAAAATTATCAGCGATTGCGTTGTCGACACTGCTTTTGAAGTAAGTTTTTCTATTGTTTCGTCAAGACCGTTTTATTAATTCTGTTGCAGCTTTTGCGTGGTGGCGTGCCAAGACAAAGACTTTGAGGTTACCTTCTCCGTTATTGGCATTATTACCGAGTTTATTGGAATAGTTAAGGATCCCGAAGCTGCGTATCGACTGCTAATTGCATTTGGAACACTACTATCTATTCAAAGTGAAGAGATCAAGGAAGCTGGGCAAAGTTTAGATGGAAACAAACTTGCATCTGCTCTCAAAGTTAGATTTCCTAGCGAGGTCAGAATTGCATCTGCAGTAGATGATGTTGTTGCTTTATTAAAATAATTTTAGCATTTTCTGCGCATATATAGCTATATTATGATAAAATCTGTTCGCTCACATACATTCTGTTAAATATTAGAAATGATCTGTCTCATCATCGTCGTTCATGAAGTTACGGTGCCCATACAACAATCCCACTGCTTCATCACCATCAAAGATTTCGGCAATTTCTTCCAATCCTTTTCCTCCAGTTTCAGGAAAGTAAAGATAAGCAATCACCGTCAGAGATGGGTATATGGATATGCTATATGGATATCATAATTGCTATATGGCTATA
>JAJLXV010000220.1:0-21864 GCA_030571435.1 Myxozyma mucilagina | reverse complement strand
ATAAAAAATATATCGTGCACATATCAATAATCAATAATTACTCTGACAGTATATAGAGAGATAAAATACGATAACAGCTGTTTGTGGACAAGCAGTGCTGCTTTCAATAGTCATCACGCGAGATGGGTCTCTTGACTTCCTAAAATCACTTTTCTGCTAAGTAGCTTTGATATAACCAGATAGATCGGCCACAAATCAGAAAACAATATAACCAGTATTTAATATTCCAGCTACTATATTGTTTAATTTGCTTCCAAGATCAATAACCACTTGATTCTTGGATGCCAGTGCTGCCTTGCGACTAGCAACTGCGATATCCTGAATATCATAATTACAGACGTGTTGAGCCCCGTACATTGCGGCTTTTATTTTTTCTTCTCCAATTCTGCATAACTAGCTATAACACCGAGGCATGCCTACAATAAGGTTTCAAGTCGTGCGGCAGAAAGCTGGCCATTTTTTGTACCCGCCAGCGGGTCGTATCAAAGTGACCCTAAAAATCAGTTTCTACACTTGTTTAAACTATTCTTATCTGTTGTTCGCTTGTTGTTTGAGAGAAAATTGAGTCAGCATCCAACGATGTAATTATAGGTAGCTATATTTAACCTCATAAGTCCAACGGTACTCATGCCAATGATTAATAAAAATGAAGCGAGCGACGGGGCTTGGGCAGTCAGACGCAATTTCCGGATTTTTCTACAAAGTCTGAATGTAACCCGATTGATACACTAGACTTTTCTGATAAGAACTGTCGAATGAATTGAACCGATAAAACAATGACGCACTAACATTCTTCTTTTGTGTAGAAGGATCACAAAATGATAGTGCCTGTGTATTTACACAGCAAAGCATATTACTGAAATATTGTCGTTTTATTATGCTATAGACATTCTTTTTTCTCCCCTTGCTATTTCGGTTTGCAGACCTTTTATCAAAACGAGTGATCTAATATTATCTATCATTCATACGAGTACAAATTGAATAGCATCGTTATGCAAGTCAAACTGAGAGGAGAAGAGATATATGAATCTGGCAGCATACATGTACACTTGGCAGAAGTTTCACTGATCAAAAACATCTACAAGTCTCTTGATTGTCTGTACGACTGTTGTAAGATTAATTCACTTTTTAATTTTTTTTTATTATGGAAAAAAGTCGAGAAATTAGTAGGCGTTAAGATATTTTTAAAAGTTCCAAAGCATTATCGAAGGTGCGAGGTATACTCTTGCTCATGTCACAGAAATTCAGATCAAATACTATTTACTAAATGTTAAAGGATCAGATAGGGCAGGACGTTTTGCACGGATAGACAGAACTATGGAAACGCCGAAAAACTAGACATGAACTCACTATGGTCAAAGCTATCATCAAGTGTAGTTAGATTCAGACTCAATCATAATGACTTCGGGTATTAATTTTACTAAGATGCACAGCGTACCGGAGGTCTAGTGAATACTGATGGGAACCCAAAGCAGCTCTCATCTTATTTTTGACTATCCTCTGAATTCCGATTAAACCTACAAACTAATGCATATGATACTACACAAAAAGCGCACCATTCTAAGATTGTCATAAATGATTTCAAGCGCTTTTTGTTGGATCTTGTGTTGTTTGTTATTATCCGTAGGCTTGTTGAGTAACGACTTCAAGGAAAAATGTAGGAGGAGTGTTTGAGAGTAGGCTTTTTAACGTCATGGTTCACATCATTTTTAACGTCATGGTTCACATCAATGAATCAAAAAGAGTTTACGCGTACGTCAAATACTGAATAGCTTAGATTAATTTTCTTCTTTTTTCCTCAACAAATAGCTGTAAGTGAGCGTCCCATATTTGACGGGGGTAGATTCGTAAGGTGAGTACCCCATGAATATGGAATTAATGAGGACTAACAGCTGTAAAGTGGTTTGCTCATCTCTGTGTGGCAGTGAAGAACTTACCCCTGAACTTAGTTTCTTTATGTAAAGAAAGGTCCTTCTTTCGCAACAAGAAAATTGATTGAAAGTGTTTAACAGTCTCACAAAAAAATAATGATTAGATTCCAAGATAGTAGCTTACCATTCTTGAAGGTTTGCTTTTCTGTCTTTTCATTAGTCAACTGAACATTTCGCGAGTTCCGAAAAACTAAAAAAGGGCATTCGCAACCCTAACAGCCAAGAAAGTTTTCCCGTGCTGGGTTAGCTCGAGCTTAGAGGAGGCGTAACCGGCAGCTATCAGATACATAACGCCCCACGCAAGATGAGTCGTCGGTCGGATATGGATATACAGCTGCTATCGTTCGTATTCCCGATATGTCTTTTGATTTCAGTAGTTTGCTTGCTTTGCCGCAAGGGCTAACTTTCTATTTTGTACCTTTTATAGGCGACAGCAAAGTCGCTCTGAACAGAGTGAGATGCATGCTGGATCGAAGGAGTTCTGGGCAAGACCGTATCGGGCTTTTGTCAGACTGCTTATCTCGTTTATCTCTGTGAATCTTGGTGAACAGCTGTTGGAAGTGGTAAAGAGACAATGGCATATAGGAATTACATCCTTTGGTGGACCAATTGTTCAGTATGTTTAACGCGCTTATTGATTGAAAAAACGCTTGCTAATTAAATATAGAGTCTCAAACGTAAGTCGAGTGGTTTTAATGGTACTAGGCTCTATTTTCTAACGACAGATAGTTCAATAACTTGTTTGTGCAAAAATACCATTGGCTAGATGATCCAACATATCAAGAGTTATTTGGAATCGCTCAATCTCTGCCCGGATCGGCTTCGACAAAATTGATTTTCATCATTACATTGCTACGAACTTCATTTCTTCCCGCTATGCTTTCATTTATTTTTTGGGCTGGTCCAGGTGCTATTGGAATGTTTGTTTTAGCCGTGGGAATTGGTGAAGTTGGTAGTTCGTTGCCGAACCCGGTGTATGCTTTATTGAGCGGACTGAACGCTGCTATTGTGGGAGTCATTTTTGTTGCTGGTCTCAACGTTTCCGCAAGATGTATAACTGATAAATTGAGTCATTTGATAATTTTCGTATCAGGAATGTTTGGAATCATGTACACGTCACTGTGGTATTATCCTGTGCTTATGATTGCCGCGGGCATAATTACGTTGATATACGACTCAAGACCATTTAAGGTGTTTATTCGATTTTGTGATCGACATTTCACTTCTTTAAACAATGCGACTCATAAATTTGCTCAAGAGTTATTTAATTCAGCATTCAACCGTCACGAGGCAGCGGACGAGTCCATTTGTATGGAAGACCTGAGTCTGGCAGGGACAACTATTGACGACCAAGCAGCGAGTTCATCTTCAACAGACCCTATCCGTATGCCAGAAGAGAGTCATTTAAGGAATACCAAAGATGAGCCTGAGATTCTGATCCGAGCTCGGACTGGTGCTTCTGCTGTATCTTTTGCCCCTACTGACAATCAATCTCTCAATGCAAACACAGAATCCGAACAAGCCGGTCAACGAACCGAGCCGGATTATCCTGTGAAATTTGGCATTACTGTGGTTATGTTTTTTGTAATTTCATTTGTGGTAATAATGGTAATTCGTGCCGTTGTTAAGAGTTTGGGAGTAGAATATTTGTTATTCAGTAACATGTACTTGGCCGGAACGATTATCTTTGGTGGAGGTCCGGTTGTCATTCCTTTATTGCGAGAATATACAGTAGGACAAGGGTGGGTTTCACCACGAGATTTTGCGATTGGTCTAGCTTTAATCCAAGCGTTTCCGGGACCAAATTTTAATTTTGCAATTTACCTTGGAGCATTAGCATACAAAAATGCAGGAAGTTCCGTTGTTTGGGGAGCGATTGTTTCGTTTATTGGGATTTATGCTCCGGGCATGTTGATTGCAGGAGGAATGTTCACATTCTGGCACAAACTACGAAAGTACACATTTATCATGAGTTTTCTGCGTGGTATCACCGCAGCAGCCACTGGATTACTATGGACGGCAATTTACCGAATATGGGATTCTGGCTACCTGTCGACGACAAATCAGGATGGTGAATCATTAGGCGGAGAAGCATGGTGGTATGTCGTGGCGACCACAGCTTTTGTAATGGGATATTTGTATAATTTACCCACACCGGTATCGATTATGACAGGAGGACTGATGGGTGTTATTCGATGGGCATACGATGGTGCTGTGATGTGATTTTAATGGGCTTATGTTAAAACATTTATGATGAGATGATTTTGGATAGAAAGTTAATGATAGAGCACATGGTTCGATATTAGGTACGAGGTTGTGAGTAGCTGTAGATAACTAGAACAAGGTGGCATGATTTTTTGGGTACGTGCCTGATGTACATTATCAGGCTTCATGTTCAACAAAGAGCAGAATAAACGGGCGGTATATTTCGTTTAATAGAAGAGCTTACTTCAATCTGAGAGAAAGGGGTACTTTGACTCTTACACAAGCAGACAGAAAAGAAATCAAATAAAATTGAGCCTGGTCCGCTCTGTTCTCAGGGCCGAACGAAGTCTGAAACTTTGTCGAGATGACGACTAACGCCTGCTCATTAAGGGTTCGGGTATAGCGCCGCACGCGAGCTAGATGTAGATCTGGGACGCCCATGGAGCTAATTATCCGGAGGTCGCTTTTTATCAGAGGAGGTTTTACGACGCTCTGATGATCAAAGAAGACAACAGTAACGGGATAAACTCAGAAAGGACTTGCATATTGACCGAGAGTGGCTCCGAAAAGGTGGATGGGCCACACACAGACGTGGCGATGAAGGAATCAGGGGGAGAGTCCGCTAGTCGGACAAACAGCGAGGAAGAAAAGAGCAGAGGCAAGAGCCAGGCAAAGGCGAAGGAGCAGACACAGGACGCGTACTACGCTACACCACCACCGCGGCGAACATCCACATATGCGCGGAACCAAGCGCTGTCGCTGCAACGGCGGCTTGCGGCTGCGAACCTGCCACCTATCACGCCCGTGACTACGCGGGCGAAGGAGCGGGCGGAGGCAGCGGCCGCGGCGGCGGAGGCGGAAGCGGCAGTCGCCACTGAGAGTGCGGAGACCGGCTCAGAAGGCGTGCCGAACGTCGAGATCGATCTGTCTACGAATGCGGACTACATCGCGCTTGAGTCTGCGCTGGCGCTGCTCGAACGCCAGCGCGAGACTGCCAACGCCGACATCGCACGGCTACGGCTGATGAAAAGCGCGGCGCTGGTCGATCCGGACGCGTTTGTTGCCGAGGTCAGGTCGCGAGGCGCGGTGCCGGATGCCCCGGGGCGGCAGAGGATCGTGCGGGCACCGACGGTGCGATGGGCAAAGTACGGCGTGCAGAACGAGGCACTGGAGAAGGCGGTCGCGCGCGGGGTCGTGGAGCGCACCGCAGTGTTCATGTGACTCTGTCTCATTGGCTGAAAATATTTTCACTTGACGGTTGCTAGATAGCAAGCTTTCTCCCTTTTAAATCTGGGTGGGGTTGCGGGGGAGGCATCCAAATGGAATGCTCAGGAATGCGGAGAGACAGCGCTCGGCGTAGAATCAAAAAAAGATTTGTCTGTACAACACTCGTATAATATATTACATTAAGCTCCCTGAACCACCTGCACTTTGTTCTTTTTCTGCCACGCTCGCATAGCTTCCTCGGTCTTGCGGTATTCTTCAACCAACTGACCCAGTACGCTCTGCACGCCGCCTGCGTTCGTCTCCAGAGCGGGAACAACTTCGCCAACAGTGCGTTCTACGAGCACTCCGCCAACCATTCGGAAACACCGGCGGTCTGAGGGTAGAGCGCGCAGGGTATCCAACACTAGCCGATGCTCATCTGTCTCGCTCTCAAGTTCACCAATCTTTTGTGACAGTTGTTGAAGCGTACTTTTGTAGTTATTGTACTGCGTTTGCAGCTCTGAACATCAATTAGTACTGCTCTTTAGTAAGTCAATTCTATAGAAACTAACCTGCCTGGCGTTTGTTCGCCTTTTCCGCGTCCGACATTGCTGCTAGTTCTTGATCCATCTGGAAAAGGGAGCTCTATATTATAAAATTGTGGCTGACGCGGCACAGCCACAGCCACAACTTCAGCCACCGTTTGTGTAGAATCAAGAAATGTCTGGCCACTTCAATCAATTAACGATTTCACACGTCAACTTGTCAAGCCATCAACAAAATGCATCCCAACCTTGACGACCCAAATTATGTGGGTAAGCTATTATAATAACGCGCTACTTTACTTGTTCTAATGCTGTAAGATTGCTCGGAAATCATCTTTGCTCTTCAACAATGTCACGACTCGCTACCTTTTCTAAAACGTCAATTCACCTGTAACAATTTCAAAGATGACTTAAACCGCTGTCTACATGAAGCTCGTATGCTTCAGCGTCGTCAAAATAACGAACGTGCACGTTCAAAAACAAGCGCTTTAAAAGAATTCTATAGTCGTCCGGCGACCGAAGTCTTTTCCCCTGAGAAAATACAACGACTACGAGAACAGGAAGCACGAGAACGATTAGAAGCCCGTCCACAAATGCATTTCACAATCGGAAAGAAGGATTAATATTATTGGTTTTTTGTTACAATAAAACATCAGTCTCCTTTGCACAACCGAGTGTCGTTAGATAGAACAAATCAAAATCTCCACTCAATATCAATTACTGGCGTTCATATCGGCTCTTTTCTAATGTATTCACTTTGTTAATGTTATCAGAAGTTTTACAATAACAGCGATTTATGGTTGAACCACTTTATTCCAGCTTGTTTGTGAAGCGAATGCATCGACACTGGACGCAGCAAGCTTGAATGATATATGTCTTGACAATATATTTAAGATGAGAAGATTTCACGTAAGATATCACATATGAGAGATAAAGAATATAAGAGATTTCATTTAGAGAGTTCAATGATGTTTTGTTATTTTTGAATTGCTACATTCGCCACTAATTGCTTTGACGCAACTCACGCATTAGTAAATGCTCATTTCAATCCTTACCTGTGCTCTGAAATCCAAACTCCACTATCTGGAAGACAATTACCTATTTACTCCACCACAAATGCAGATGAAGAAGTCTACATGAACTGAATTTGTCTGACTGATTCTTAAGAAGGGAGCAACGGCCGCCGTTTTGTAGAAGTTTGAGTCAAGTTTCTGTCAAGATTTGATGATCCCCATGTTCAATTATATAACCATTAGTTACAGTCACATCATAATGTAAGAGCGCAAGATCACTCTACATCACACTGGAGAGTAGTGCCATTGCTCATGTAGCGCTTTTGCCTATGATACATTTGATAATGACAATATGTCTGCTTTATGTAGAAATGTCATGCAGCATACTATATGATTCCTATATCTCTTGATCCGCTAGCCACTGTTGACAAACCCTATTGACAAACTTGATTGACAAAACCCTATGGGCAACGATCCCACATTCTCTCATACCATAACCCTAGAACAGCTTGTGTGGTAGGAAAATTGTAAATGTCTTCACGACATGAGTTCGCAGTCCACTTTACTATTCATTCATAAAGAATGAAAGAGAAAGTCAGGGAAATTCCAATGGAACGAAGAGCTGCAAAAAGTTTTTGATGCACTCAAGACAGTCATTACCAGTGCACCAGTATTGAAGAACCCCGATCTCAAAAGAAATTTTGCGATTGAAGCTGATGCTTTAAATGTGGCAGTTGGTGCTGTTTTGTTGCAAGATGATCATCTTGTGGCTTACTTCTCTAAAAAATTAGACAAACACCAACGGTACATCCTATTGTACAACAATCTATTGTACAACAATAGTCGGCCCAGTTCTAGATTTGGGTCAGTGCTTTGTGCATTAGATAGATTGTGGGAGGTATTTGCACCTCATGCTTTCAGGAATCTGCAGTCCCACGTATCATGCGACTTCCAGTAGTGTCCCTGTTTTTTGCAGACGGCACACATATTTCCACGTGTTCACATTGGAGCATTTTCCTCCAGTTATCCGTGCCATTGGCCACATTTGTTGGCATGTGGTTAGTCCTCTGCCTTTTGGATGTTGGGTATGTATTTGCTAACGGTCTCTTTTGACTTCTTACTTGCACCTCTGAATACCTTGACACCAACTTGAAAAACCCATCAATTAGTGAGTTCCAATTCTAAAAGAACTCTGGATGTAGGCTTTATTAAAAAGGCTGTGAAAAGGTTGCAGTGAGTGCTACTACCAGATCAAATGAAAAGCACATTGTAGAGAGTTATGATTGGGCTCAGATTCTGGTCATTGGAGAGCTGAAAAGTGACACCCTTGCCAATAATGCCAATGTTTGATCTAGCAGTCCACGTAAAAAAGGCATTTATGAATCAAGACTCTCACCGCTACATCTTCGGTTTTACTTTGTGCAATTCCAAGATGCGGGTTCTGCTCTTTGACAGGTGTGGTGCTATTAGGTCAAAATTTTTTGATATCAATGACAAAGAAAAAGGGGCAGGCTAGTTATCAAAGTAATGCTAAGATTTCTGCTCATGGATAACAAGGGTCTCGGATTTGACCCTTCTATTTGCATGCGAGATGATTATAATAGATATATTGGGATTAAGAAGGATGGGGTGACACAGTGCTTTATTCTGGCTGAGCCCTTGAACACAGCTCAACACATTGCGGGAAGAGCTACAGACTGTTGGTTAGCCTACAAGGAAGAGGAATATGATAAAGGAAATAAAACAGATTCTTCTGTAATAAAAGATTCTTGGTACTTTGTGAATTGGACTCATGAAGGTGAGCTGTTTGACAAAGTCAGAGACAACAATGAAGGTGAAAACTCTGATTTGAAACATATAGCACACTGCTATCAATATGAAGTGGTGAGCGTTGATGGAAAACTGGAAAACTGAATAACTTTGCCACAATGATACGGAAAAATCTGAGAACCTCTAAGGGGGAGAAAGTATAGGCTCAATCTGGAAGAGGAGACAGATTTGAATCAAGGCGTGAAATATGTCAGTCATCAAGAAACATCTAAGTCAGAGCTGCCTTCCTATCTGAATCAGTATGGTGGTTGTCCTCCATCAAGCAAGCGGCAATGCATACTAGAAGTGGACAATCTTTATAACAATCCGGTGAATCGAGTACACCATCGAATTGTGCTGCAAGACTATGGGAAACAAATCTACAAAGCAAGCTCTCCTAGAGCTTTGTTGAAAGTCTTGACTTACTGTATCAAAGGTCACAAAGCTTTGCACAATAATGGAATACTGCGTCATGACATCAGTATGGAAAATATTCTGTTTGACCAAAATTGTGAAGTTGATACTGTAACATACTTTATCAGTCAGCGGCGGATTTCCTTAAACAGCAACTACATAATCTACTTTTTTCTTACAACAACACATTCAGTTAAATAATAATTATCAAAGATTGAAAATGTAGCTAATCTGTATTATTTGGATACATTAATCAATAGGGTTTTGCTAGTCTGTGGATACTACATTGCCTTTAAGATGTCTTTGCTCCGGCTGATGAATACCCTCTCTTCATAGATTCAAACTTCCAACTGCCTTAAATAATACTTGTTATTTAACACAGAATATGATAAGAGCAGGCATGTAACTTACTTTCTATTATGTTTTTCCCCACATTTCAACCCTTATGGTGCTTCAAGCTCGTCTAAAGTATTGAAAATTAGATCATTGAAAAGTCTGAGTTTACATAAAAATGCCTATCCACCCATCAACGACTTCTTAATCGCAGTAAAAAACATAAAATAGATAACTATCATAATAAAATACAATAACAATTACAATGTTTTTTGTTTGGAAGCCCATTATTTTTATAGTGATAGCTGTTCATGACTGCCATGACTCAAATGTTGGGCAGCAACAGGTAAAGAAGCTCTCACACCCACATCAAGCTTCTCCATGACATAAATTTAATTCCATAAACAGTCCATGCATTAAAAAAACTAATTGTGCTGAATTTGAGTCTATTGGCGAGTCGGTTACTTTCTTATGCATGACATTTACCGAATGAGGTTTCCCCGTGATCTCATAGTAAAAGATGAATTATTTTGTCAACACCATTCATCTTAGTAAAGATTGAGTTTCATTTGACTAATGATATGTTTAATAGACCACTAGTAGCCCATGCTTCTGACAATGGTATAAACCTCTATTGTTGTATCTCTGCGCCGGTAATGAAGCCAAACAATTAATTCCAAAATGAAAAGAGGTGCGAAAAAAGCAACTTTGAATTTCCTATACCCCTACTGATCAAACATATGCAACACATTTAACAATCACAGCTACCAATGCCCATTAAATCGAATATATAGAACGCCAAATATAAAACCTGCAAAAATAGACCGAAACTGGTCTTAGCGACGAAAAAAATGCCGCTTCTTTCTACTGTTTGCCCGTAACGCCAAATTTTCCGGAGTAGGATCGTACTTGGGTTTATATATCCATGATTGACCTACTTCTTCTTTTCCATTATCTGCTGCTAGCCGATAAAATTGTGCTGCCATGAATTTATCCGGTGTACAGCCAAATCCTTCCAAATAGCACCAACCTAAAAAGATTAGCCGTTTATAGATCATTGCTTAAAATTGTTCTTACCAGTTTCAATCATCGCATCAGGATCACCCAAATTTGCAGCAGTTTCATAATAAGTTTTCGCAGCGACGGCATCTACTTCAACTCCCCACCCATATCTGAAGCAGTTACCAAGTTCAAATATTGCCAAAGTTAGTTCACCCTTTGCACCGCCTGCTCCAGTTTTACGGGTTCGAAAATTGACTTTAATATTAGCGCGAGTTGCGGCATCTTCAATGAAAGCAGCGTTTGAAGCAGCCATTCGTAGATACTGTATCGCAGTATCAGGATCAGGATCAGTGCCCCATCCGTGTCTTAACGCTAGCCCGTAAAGAACTTGCGCAAGTGCGTGATTTGCACCGTTCGGATCAGCCAGCCTTTTGAATATGTGAGTAGCTTGGGTATAATTACCACTTTCATGCAGATCTATCGCACGCTGTATTTCTTCCTGAACCTCTGATGATGATTGCTCTGGATTTATAGTACTACTATTTCCACTCTCGTTAATCGCAAGTCTCACCGCTCGAGCTTCCCATTCAGATTCCAGAGCAACAGATGCCTCAAAGTCGTCCTCATCTTTAATTCGCAATCTTTCAATAAGAGATTCATCAGGTGTGGTATTTAATAAATCATCAGGAACGTGTACGCTTGTTGATGCTGACCGACTCCTATTTCGAGCTCGACCGTGCGGTGACGAAAGACTTCCACCTGACGGTGACGGAACCCGACTTTCTCCAAAACCTTCATCAGTCAATCCCAAGGAGTCTTTGAGCAAGCGACTGAACCTGCTACGCCGGCTGCCTGTTGAGGCTACCGAAGTAGATGAAGCTGTTGGCTGTAAATATAAATTATTTTTTTCTTCAGCGCTGTCCATTGTGATATGCGGTATACTGGGATGTCTGCTATTTTGTGATACATTTTGAGTGCTCAGCTGTGTAGTAGGAGTTGAGACTTGAGTAGATAAATGACCATCTTCTTCATCCGTGACGCGTACCACTGAATGAACTTTGAAATTTCCTGGCGAAGGAGCTTTTTTCCGTGTAAAATTTCGATGCATTGATCAAAGCTAAACCAGTTTTTTTTAGCAAAACTTGTGGCTTCTTTGAATGTCTTGTTAATAGGAATCTATCTAGAAAGTGCTCCACGAACGCATACAAGGAGAATTATACTACTAGAAAGGGTGAACTCCAAACAAAGCCGCACCAGTTAGTGCGGCTCAATATATTTGACTATTTCGTAGTTGAAGTCAGTTATTTAGCGAATGTTATTCAGTAAGAGTAGCAAACCAGCGATGACGAGGATATCGAGTACGACTCGAGTACTTTTGAATACCCGAGTTTGTAAGAGTGGTGAGCGGGGAAGAGTGTTTTTTTCAACGTTGGGTTCGCGGATGGACAAAGCTTCCACGCCTGCTTCTGCTCCGTCTACACCTCCGCCTCCAAAGAAATACAAACGTATTATTTTTGAAGAGGAGGAAGATACAAGACCACTATGGCTTCAACGATTCTCAAGACGGTTTAATATTATTAAGTCAATATACTTCAAACAAACGAAAAAGCATCCGTTTCTTTTGTACGGATTACCGTTTATGTCTATTCTCGTCATTGGGTCTTACTATCTGCAAGAGTTTACGGAAATTCGGTATCGGTCATATGATGAAAAAAGAACTCTCGTACGTGATTCTTTTGCAAGAACTTCTAATTATAGTGTTATTGATCTTCTTTTATAGGCTAGTCAAGAAGAGTTGATGCCCGTGAAGGCTGATAATCGTGTACTTCGAAAAGAAACTCGAGAGCAGTATTATGTAGGTGATACTTTATCTGTTCAGTAATTGAATACTAACCATTCCAGGAGCGACAAATGAAACTACTAAACTCAACTGATGTGAAGAAAGATTATGAAATGGTACGAATCGAGCGAAAAACCAATGATCCTCCAACTCGTTGGTGATCAAATACCTTTCTTTTACAAAATGAAAAGGCTCTGTATGAACGCAATGAAATCTGCAAACCTCATCTGCAAAAAGCTGGGTTTAAAGTATTTATAATGAAGCTTATTGCTTTTGCAAGAAAATGTACATACTGAGGCAATAATTTCTTGGATAGGACATTTCCAAGTATGGGACTGTATATATCACGATTGGTAGAGCAAGATGTGCGTAACTTGATGACGTGCAGTACTATACTCTAATAGTAGTTAGATGAAATACTGACTACTAAATTACTCCCATCTTAATGCAATTTTATTTTCACATGATGACAGCTACAGTTTGAATAAATATTTGATGTGCTCAAAATTTTTAGTGTCCTATCGCTTTTTATACAAACAAGGCTTCAGCAACTGCGATGCCTTAACTTCCTCATCCTCATCGGATTCCTCAATGAATTTAGGTTTTTTCCTCTGTACTTTACCAGTTCCTTCCGCAATCGCTCTGGCCTCTTTTCGCTCGGACAACGGTTTGAAGAAATCGAATCGAATAAACATTAAGTTCGAAGTATCGGTCTCGGTGTGAACAAAGCCATGACTTTTAATCGCATTGACAAACTCGGTTCCATCTGCGTCTGAGAAACGAGATTTAATTTCGGAGATCCATAATTGACCACTATACATATTAGAAGTCACGAATGTGTACATATAGAATTACCTACCCTGTTTTCAATATCCGATTAGCCTCCTTGATGAAATCCAAAAAGTTTGTGCCCATTAATGCTAGCAACGTTAATATCAAATCACAATGTAGGATTTCAAAAAAAGTAAGGTACATACATAAGCAAAAGACAACAATATGTACGCTTTCGTCAGGCAACGGTACATGCTTAACATCGGCGACTGTAACGCGTTCATTTGTTTTCGCCAAATCAAAGCTATGAACAACAATTTTTGATCCAAATCTTCCACCTTTTCCTTTTCCTTTTGTGGAAACTTGTCGGGAAAGCTCCGCATCACCACATCCCATGTCGGCAATATACGTAGTTCCATCTCTGTCTTTGGGTAAACCTTTAGGAGGCGGTAATCTTGATTTTGAAAGCTCTTTAATTCTGGCAACGTATGAATCAACTGGGTTTTCCGGCCACGAATGTACTTGCTGTCGAAATCCCTCGTGATATTCTTTGTACAATTCAGGTTGTTTAGAAATTAATTTTGTAGCCTCGTCGGAACTTGTTGTGTAAAGCTTTTCATTAATCCAACGAAATCGAGACCCGGCAAGCTTATCTTTCATTTTTTGCTGTAATGGCGTAAGTTTCACAGGAGCAGTAGGTTTTGGTACTGGTTTCGCTTGCACCTCAGCTTTTGACGTTGATTTTGCTGATTCGGTTGGCTTGGTTGTCTTAGCTGATTCATTTGACTGTTTCTTTTCGCGCTTTTTGTCTTTTGATGAGCTCGTGTCTTCAGCTTTACGCTTAACTCCAGCTATAGACTCCACAGGTTTGACAGCATCCTTTGGCTGTTTCACTTCTTTGATCTCGTCCACCGTTTCCACCTTTTCCGCTTTTTTCTCTGGTTTCTTCTCGGATTTATGTTCATTCTTTGCCGAAGTTGCAATTGACTCTAAAAACATTTTCTGTAACTCTTCACTGGAAATTTTGCTTGCATCGCTCTCAATTCGTGTGAACTTATCTCCGGCTTCTTTGGTAGCTACTTTCTTTATCTTTCTCTTTTCTTTCTTTGCAAGGCCTTTAGTAGACGCGTCATTAGCAGCATTTTTCAGCTTGTTAGATGCCTCAAGAGGCGCAGATACCGACCACCCGTCAATATCAAATAACGACATTGTTCTTTATTATTGACTGTAATGTTCGAAGAATACTTCAATATACTATTTCATTCCTCCCAACGCGGTCAAAATTTTGTAAATTGCTATTATTTAAAGTTTAATAGTTTGTCACGTGAGTACATAGTTACATTTTAGACGATAGAAGCGGAAAAGTCAATTAAGTATGTACTATTGTTTGGATAATATACGTTTTTATAGAAATTTTCATGCTGATTTTTAGTTGTCGTAGAATACTGGGACCACGACAAAGAGCTGAGTTAAATATTGCATAGCGGTCTAGACGCCATGAAGCCAGCTTTAAATCTTGCCGGGTAACCGTTAAAGATAACATTCACGTGATGTAACTCCGGGTAAGTTAGAGCTTGGTGAGCGTCTGCCACCTTACGATGACATTGAATATCAACGGAGGCCTGAGCATTGCGGCCAATTGAGCGAACTTGCTCCAACTTTGAAAAGCACAAATAGAAAGAAGAAAAGAAGAGTAGAATTAGAAACCTGAAAGATGCAAAACTCAATGCCTCAACCGATGCCAAGTACGTCGCTTTCAGATGGAAGCGCGAGCGGACGGTCGCCGTCTGGCTCTACTTCGTCGTCGCCATCAGCCCGAAATTTCGAGTTTGTGGCGCGACCACAGTTTAAACAGCAGACTTTTGATGAGATTTATGGTGTTCCGGAAAATTTCCTTGAAATTGAGGTATGAACTGACTGTTCATTGACTGGAAACTGAGCGTGCAGTGCTAATTTTAATAGGTTCGCAATCCGGAGACTCATGGTAAGATATAGCGCAGAATTGAGAACTCAATGAGATTTCATCTAATTTTATCAGCTGGCTATGGTCGAGGAATGTACACGGACTACGAGATTGTGTGCAGGGTAAAGCAATTCTGTATAGTTTCACTTATGAAGACGCTAATACTTCATAGACAAATATCCCCGCTTTCAAGCTCAAGTACTCAGTTGTGCGAAGACGTTACAGCGACTTTGAGTATTTCCGCGATATTCTTGAGCGCGAGTCATCGCGTGTCACAATTCCCCCTCTTCCTGGTAAAGTCTTTACCAACAGATTCTCCGACGAAGTCATTGAGGCCAGACGTGAAGGTCTAGAACGATTTTTACAAGTGTACGCTCCACGAAAGATAATAGATTCACTGTAATACTAATGTGTTTTAGCGTTGCTGGACATCCTTTATTGCAAACTGGATCGAAAGTTCTTTGCGGTTTCATCCAAGACCCACAGTGGGACAGAGTATGTCTGATATCTATTTTCATTTCTTATTAACCATGACTATTCTGACTAACGTTCTACAGAACCAATGGTTGTAAGCGACCTAGCGAATATGTAATTTACTTTTCTTTTGTTATATGTTCATCTTTTGGAAAGCGGGCTCGTTTCTCTCAAAATTCAAGGATCTTTCCCGTCTCATTCACGTGTTTTGTTTTATCTTTTTTGGAGGAGAAGAGAGGTTGCATGTCATTTGTTACATGTCTTCGCACGCGGGTGTTACTACTACTCAGTTCACTCTCATAAATTGAGCTGACTAAGTATGAAAAGAATCTTTTTTAATATAATGAACGATTTTGTGCATTTGGAGTTGGCAAGTATTTATAAGTAAGTTTGTTTGTTGTTTATCACGATTTTCCCATTCAGTTGGTTTCATTTTTTTATTCTCGTATTTGCTTTCACATTTTATTTGTCAAAATATTAGTTACGAGTGTTTATCAGTTCTGTAAAGGGCGATTGGTGAAGGTGTTGTCAATTTTAATGTATTGAATCTGTTTGTTACCTAATTATTTCGTAATAAAAGAATTGCAAGTGATTTCGAGCATGTATCAAGTTACGTAAAACTTTTGTAGGTACACAACCAGAAAATATTGGTCCTATTCTGAGCCCATATTGCCTAAAGCCAACAAAATTACACAGAAGTGGAAAAAAAACACAATTCTATAAACCAAACCACACTAAACCTTTGAATGCCCCAAGTTACCCATTAAAGATATTAAATAAAACAATACAAAACATTTTCATTCAAATTTTCCTGTACTTTGATTTGGATTCCGAGTATCGTGAAATACGGGCTCCTGATCGAACTGTGGCTGTTGATGTAGATTCTGCATCTCGTGCTCTTCGTCATTTATAATTGGCGCATATGCTGAATCTTGCTGGGCAACAATCTTCTCATGCATACCTTTGATTCTAAAGTAATTGTAAAACGCAATAGCAACAAGAGTGAGTACTAATCCCGATATATTGATAGCAGTGAGTTTATCGCCAAAAACACCAGCCGAGACACCGATAGTCATTACTTCTTTGAAAATACCCACGATAGATAGTGTGATTACGTTTGTCCTGTGAAGAAGGAAAAACTCGGCTGCAGTCATGAGAAATGCAATAACACCAGGAGTAACTAGGATCAAGATCCACATGTAAAACGGTTCTTGCTCCCATACTGGTGAATAAATAAAATTACCGAGTCCTTCGATTGGTATAGCGAGAAAAATAAGTGTAACGCACATAACAGGCGCGAGGAAAAAAATTGTAGAAAATGGGTTTGATGTAGCGGGATTTGACTTCAATAGGATTTGTGTGACGGACCATCGAAAGCCGGATAGAATGGCGGCTATCAGAGCCAAGATAAAACCTATGAATACAAACTTTGTTTCAGAAGCTACCATCATGACAACACCAATTGTCATTAAAGATATGATAAGAACTAGCTTGATTGTGACGCGCTCTAGACGGAAAAGGAATGCAAAAAGCAAAACAAAAACAAGGTTGGACGATTTCACCATTGCTTCATCAAATTAGCTAAGTATCAAATAGACTTTGGAAGATAAGACATACTGTAAAATCCAAGGGTGATATATCGTAAAGACATATTTCCAAGCCCGATATCACTTCCAGTCGCAACACCACAAGTTCCAACCCGAAATCTACATAGTTAGTAAAGTGAAAACGATACGAACATATTGAACTTACATGTAGACTTTCCAGGTCATTTTAGCGTCAGAAGTAGGTCTGAATTTCGGAAATAGTAAAAGAACTAGTCCTGCTAACGTTGTTTGGATTACCATGTGAAACGAAGTCGCAAATAACGGAAATCTAAAGTTTAGAAATTCATCTGAGAACATCCATTTGTTGTACTATAAATTAGAAAATAGCCGCAAAATTATTTGCGTTTGGTAACGTACAAGTGATATTGACAGTGAAAAAGAGTACCATAACGCAATAAAGAAGACATTGATAGCAATCTTTGTGAGCAAAATTCGAGTAGGTGATTTTGAAGCAGAACCAGCCGACCACTGATCAAGAGTGGCGACCTGAGCAGGATTTCCTGTGAAAGGGTCCTCATCATCAAGATCAAAAGCAATCTCTTCCTCTAAGGCAGACCGTTCTGAACGGATAGTTTCAAAGGTATGTCGTTGAGCAGCAGGAGATTCATAGATTTGGCTTTCGGGGTCAAAACTACTATTCACGTGTACCGAGCTTGAAATTGAAGAATTCCTTTTATGGGAGTTTGCGTTTGTTAGTGACGTGCGTGTCGGATGTGAGAATAAGGCGTCGTCCTCCAAATCTTCAAAGCTTTCAGGCTTTGCAGCACTGAATTGAATATGACCGCTCATTCTGAAACGAGATTAGGTGCCAGAAAGCAGTAAGGCACCGTCTCAATTGCTTCTTCCCAGTATCCCCGTATGATTTTCTCGCTGAATTTGCAATTGCTTATAACACCATTCGTAGTCTTTTATAATCACAGACTTGATAATGTGAAAATGCGACAACTGGCCGCTTTTGTTCAGGCTCGTTTAGCCGGGTAGCCGCACGGAGCGCGCCGCGTGCAGCCATTCGTAACGAAAACTCCCAACGCGTTTCGCGCACATAACGCGTCAGAATGCAGCAGACAATCTTTTCATAAATTACCGTCCAATACAGAGTATCCATTTTATTTTACTACAACACATTTTACTGTCATTTTAGAAAAATATTAAACTGATAGTCTATTTTCTATTTCTTGGGCTTACACTCAATCTTTCCCTGTCTAATCATTTATCACCATGTATGTTTCCATTGAATCATACTCAATTAAATCATTTATACTCAACCGTTACTCAGCGACAACTATATCACTCGCATAATACCCATAAAATCACATAACTCTGCTTAATTTGCACACTGAGATTTAGCTCTTAGTTTTGCACCCATACGCAAAAGAAAGAAGGGAATCAAAATCATAAGAGCAGAAAAACCAGCTAATATAGTAGTACCCCAACCGACTGGAAATTTTTCAGATCCAAGATTTAGAAACATTGCGCGTGCAAACAAAGGAAACGCAGTAAACTGATCTATAAAGATCATTTCCTGCAAATGTCGATGCCATGTATCGAGGGTAAGACATCCCGAGATAGGTAAAAACCACCTGGAAAATGTTATACGCGCTAATCATGAACAAGACCGAGCCTATTATTGGGACAATCCAGTGTACAGAAGAAGTAGAAGTCCAACCAATCATAAGCAAAGAAATAGGCATTAAAAATGCAGACGCAAACGAGATGTTAAAAATAGTTTCTGGAGGACCACCAGCGATGACTTTAGGAAGATAGTAATATTTCAACGCCAGAGCGTATAGCACATATCCAATAACGACGCCCACAAAAATTCCAAAATAAGCCATGTCGCTTTGGATCAAATTGAAACCGTGAATTCCATTGAAGATAATTGGAAAAGCTTCAAAAAACGTGTACGTCACTGCATAAATCAATGCGGTGTAAGTGTTAAGAAGAAACACTTCGTATTCGCGAAATGCAATAACAAAGGGACGGATCAAAGATTCCTTTGCAAACTCCTTCTTAGGTCCAATGCAAATTCTTGTTCAGCCCTTGTGGTGTATCGTTGGTCGCCAGTTGTGATTCTCAGTCGTCGAGCGCGGCGAGATAAAATAGTATCTTTGCTTGTCTCGGGAAGAAAAAAGAGAAGAATCAAAACTGTCAACGCTGTCAGCCAAGTTAAACCAGAATGTGTAACGCCAATTTAGAACTTGGGTGAAAACGCCACCGAGAAAGGGTCCAAGTGAAGGACCAAGAACAGCAAGCATAGCCCACACAGGTAGTAAGTAAGCAATGCCCTGACCATCAAAAATATCTCCAACCGAAGCAGCACCGTTAGCCAAAGGTGGGGCAGCAAATATACCGGCAATGAATCTCAAAATCACAAGACCAGCAATGTTTTTAACAAGCGCTATTGGAATTTGAAGAATTATGAAGATCAATAAATTCGGAAAGTATATCCAATTACGTCCAATAAAAGAAACTTCTGATAATGGTGCAAAAACCATAGGTCTACACAAGTTAGTATCAGATTCAAAGTATTCATTTCGAGTCTCACTTACGATATACCATAACCAATAACGTATGTAGACAAAGGAAGTAGTGCAACTACTTGTCCTACGTGGAATTGCTCCATAATCTCCTCAACACCAGGTGTATATATAGCTGATCCGACGTAAACAGAAACAGTCAATAGACAAATCTGAGCAGTGATCAAGCCTTTTGTAATACCAGACCACTTTTTAGGATTTTCAGGATCATCTGGACCATACCAATCAATCAAATACGGGCAGCGAAAATCAGTCGTGCAGTCAGTTTCACTTCCAGCGTCAAGATCTGGGGAGATTTCTTTTTTTCTCAAGGATTTTTCCAAATCACCAGAGAGACTATTATCTATATCAGCTAAAGGCATAACCTCGTCGCCCATTTTGACTGAGCTCATCCATGTTGTCGGAAGAACGAAATCGGGTCTTTGTTCCGGAAACTTGACAATGCGTCCACCAGAGACAAAATGGATAAGTTCAGCTACCCAACTAGTTCTCCAAAGAATCATCTTTGGTTATGTCAATCGATAATTAAGAACAGAATGGAATGTAAGCTTGAAAATCTCGATAGATAGAAAAGCAGATAAATTCAAATTTGGTAGGCAAATATATGAGCAGTGCTATTATACAGACAAACAGATGCAACAGCAACGAACAGCTTAAGTTATTATATAACAAACAGATTTTGGTAGTGATAGCAAATTTCTCCGAGTACGATTCTCCGCGATTAGACCAAGCATAATCGCCATCTTCGATCAGTATGAGAGTATTGTTTACATTGTTTGTAATCAATGGTGACATATGAAGGTAACGAAAGTTTACTGCTCAAAACGTGGCATAAAGAAAGCAATTGTATCCGTTGCTAGATTTCGCTTAATCTGATAAATCGGTATTTCTTGCATTCACCATTATTTCATCGTTCTAAATAGCACTTTGACAGTAATTTACAACTAAAATATAATAAACGGCATTATATATCTTGCAATTCCAAAACAAAGTGGTGTGGTGTTTAATCAAGCCAGCGTTTAGATTGCAAAGCTAAAACGTTAGCGGCCGTGTCGTCTCTTCGCCAATTCTCTATTTGTAATAAACTACACGGAGCCAAATTTTTCCCGACTCCGCTTATTGTTACATGATGACCTTTGAATACAAAGGATATGCTTAATTTTGAATAAACTGCTGTTTTCAAAGATTTTTGATTTTTTGAGATTTACTAATTAGTTTACTTATTTTTAAAGTTGCGTCATATAAAATTTCAGATTTTTTGAAATAAATTATGTGTTGTAATAAGGAAAATCTGTGGAGAACTAATTGATAGTCTCCCAATTAATTAAGCTTAACTATTTGGTCACGAACAATAGAAAATCTTAAAACTGCACAATAAC
Organism: Myxozyma mucilagina; assembly: GCA_030571435.1. Taxonomy (NCBI): domain Eukaryota; kingdom Fungi; phylum Ascomycota; class Lipomycetes; order Lipomycetales; family Lipomycetaceae; genus Myxozyma; species Myxozyma mucilagina. The sequence goes on along the minus strand of JAJLXV010000220.1, from coordinate 835 downwards.
CTTCTCCGTCGAAAACTTGGTAAGCGGTGGCTTCGCAAATTGGAAGATTATCAAGAGAACTGACCAGCCGCTCTTTCATTTGCTGATGACATGCACATTGGACTGGTCATTTGGAAACTTTGTTACTGATTCTTAACATTTGCACACATAAAGTCATGATATAATTTCGGCGACGGAGATAACTATTGTAAGCATTGCCGAAGATGAAACATTTAGCGTAGTTTTTATGTGCTATCCTACTTGAGAATGAATTTTGAGCGAACCTCATTTTCCTAAATTCGGCAATTTTTGGTTCAGAGATAAGCCAGCATAATCAGACATCATTAACAAATGCAAAAGTGAAGCTTTAGAGTATTATCAAATAAATGGCTTCTGATCTAAAATTATTTAGAAATTGTTCGTGAATTATTTCCTCTGCAATCTTTATAAGCCCAGTTGAATACTTCGCTTCTAGCGAAAGTTGAAGCTGGAGATGGGTATATGGATATGCTATATGGATATCATAATTGCTATATGGCTATATCGATATAATTTGATATAAGAGAGTCTCCCTTATGTGGATATCAATATAAGGGTTTTTGTGACTAGGGTTTTGTTTATTTAAATAGCCATCTTAGGGTTCTGTAAATAGGGTTACACGTAAGATATTTCTCTTAAAAATCAGTTATTTTTAAAGAAATAACTTTTTTTCTGTGGATTTTTCTGGAGAAAAAATTTGAGAAAATTCAGAAAAAAATTAGAAAAATCCCGAGTAAAGTAAAACTTAATTTTATTTTTTTATAAAATTTTCTTTTTAACTTAGCAATCTAATTTTTTTAATACTGGATCATAGTCA
>JAJLXV010000219.1:0-21914 GCA_030571435.1 Myxozyma mucilagina | reverse complement strand
CATGCACATGATACCACATAATGAGCGCACTATACTGAAATTGCTATGGTCTAAAGACGGGCTACAGGTACTCTGCCAGTTAGTGACTAACACAGGCATTGGCACACAAACCTGGTACAAAAACCAGGGCATCCAACTTCAACCCCTCTTCAATCCCACCCTCTACCAATATGATCATAAATCAGACACACACCATAACATTATGACCACTATAGCTTTATAGATTTTCTAGATAGACAATACCAAATATTCCGGAGAATGATAGAGAGATGAGGGGGGGAATTGTTATTAATGGTTCTATTTTGCATTTTTCTTACTCTTATGTTTTTATTATTTGCTTTATGTTTGGTGGGTAGAAGTGCCAGGGAGCATTTAGGGGAATGTTTCAGGGTAGCTATGTAAACGTCATACCTTCACCGATGCATATGTCAATGTTTTTAGAAAAATTCGATAAAAAGAGAATCATCTCAAGATTTGTTGTCAAGTTCTTTTATCAAACAACAGTTCATTAAACAGGATTCCCGGTACTTTGTTGTGAATGTTATTCTAATGTGAACTAGGATTCTCAAAGCATGTACTGGAAATGACTCCGAGGTTGCTTAATCTCTCATGGCAAGCATGAGAAAGTCAAGAGAACCTCGGCAGGCGACTGACAGCGCCAAAAATTCTATATGATTGGACTCCAAACCGACTCAGATAACAAATCTATATTGTTGCAACAAAACTATAATGACTGAACTGTCTTTTATTTTGGGCTGATTTAAGATAAAAAGAGAATTCGATGAAGAATGTTACAATCTGTTCACATAACTTGATTAACTTCTGATATGGAATTATCTCGTTGGATTTTATCTTCTAACAGCTACCACTGAACTCTGCTGTAATTTTACAAGAAACGTTCCAAGGACTATTCTACTTGTGGTCGACAGTGCATTGTTGTCGTCAAGGAATTGCCTCGGGGTTGGCCGTTGGAGAAGCTTGGGGTTAGCCTGTCATGGATTCCACCACCTATGGTGGCGGAGGCAGAGATTCTGTCCTCGGTGATATGAAATATAGCGGTGCTGAACGCACTCACAGAAACAATTTCTGCCTCATCAAACTTGCACAAGCAAGCGAGTTTGGGATGGGGAACGGAAAATGAAAAACTGAAATGGCGAATCGCCAAAAAGAGCATTGATGACAAGATGTTGATGCTGCCGGAATTCTTCCATAAACTCCGGACTCAATGGAGTTCTGTCAAAGGACTTAAGTTAAGCCGCGTCAAAGATCAACTATTGGCTTGCCTTAAAGGCAAAGCCAACGGCTTTGCAACCACTCATGAAGTGTGGATTATGGAGGAAAGAACAACACTTAACAGTGTGTACAGCACTGCACAGATCTTTCATCATAACTTCACAGGAATCTACAGTATCTTTTGATGGATAGGAATTGCTTTACATTATATGTTAATAGATAACGGCTTTAAGCAAAAATAACCTGACGCATCAGCAAAATCTATAAAATGATAAATCAGTGCAACAAAGGTTGTGAGAAAATGCATGTAACTATCCAAAATCTAAAAATATGACGTAAGCACAACACCAGATGCACGTGACTGTGGCGCTTCGTCACGGTGCGGGCTCTTGCGCTTTGAGTTCATGTTTCGTAATTGGGGAATTGATAGTGCTCTAATTAGTGAAGTGTACACTATCGACGATTCTACTTTTGTCTCTTTCTTGCATCTCCTTTGTCTGCAACTGTTTTGATTCTGTGTGATTTATTGCTAATATAAATACCTTTTAAATTTAATATTTACTTAGCGTGATGACTTCGTGGTTTTCGTCAGGTGGCCTCCTCGACGAGCAGATTGAGCGTGCTACATCAGAGTCATTACCAAATGGCGAGATTGATCTTGCTTTAAATCTTGAGATTTGTGATGCCATTAGAAGCAAAAGCGTTCCAGCTAAAGATGCTATGCGATCGTTAAAAAAACGACTAAATCACAAGAATCCGAACGTGCAGATTCTGACTCTAAAGGTTAGTGGAGAGTATTATTATGTCAATAAATATCAATTCTAATGAGTGTTATTAGCTAACTGATGCATGCGTGAAAAACGGGGGATACCATTTTTTGGTTGAGATAGCATCTAGAGAATTTATTGATAATTTGGTTTCGATCCTAAAAAGTCCAACTGGAATCAATCCAGATGTCAAAGCTATGATTCTTGATTTAATCCAGACATGGGCATCTGTTTTCGAAGGTCAAATGCAATTAGGATACGTTGGCGTGGTGTGCAAAGAGCTCAAAAGCCAAGGTTAGATCTTTGATGATAAAGTTATGATCTTGGATTAACATTCTCTAGGATTTGACTTTCCTGAACAGACAGCGAAAGTGTCTTCTACATTTATCGATTCATCAGCAGTACGTAATATTGGATGTTGTTTAGAATAGTTCTGACCTGTGTTAGCCACCTGACTGGACAGATTCAGAGGTTTGCATGCGATGCCGTACTGCGTTCTCTTTCACAAATCGCAAACATCATTGCCGCAATTGCGGTAACGCTTTCGATCAACAATGTTCATCAAAGTCGATCCCCCTCCCTCATCTTGGAATTACTCAGCCTGTTCGAGTGTGTGACTCTTGCTATGCTTTGAAAGCACCGGCGCCTCCCAAATCAAGTAATCATCATTCCCACCACCGCAGTAAGAGATCTGTTGATAATCGAGTTTCGAGTCGGGAAGAAGATGACTTACAGCGAGCCTTACGGTTATCACTTGAGGATTCAAAACCTACGGGCTCTTCAGGATACATTGAGCCATCAAAAGTTAATATCTCACGAACCCCGGTCATTCCAACTTCAGATTATGAAGATCCAGATATGAAAGCCGCGATTGAAGCGAGTCTTAATGATATGAAACTCCAGCAACAACCCAAAGTTTCTGAACAAGTGCCAAAACAATCACAACCTTTCTCACAGCAACAACCTACCTCACAGCCACAATTATACGGCTCCACGAACAACATAATCAAACCCGTTACTCAACCAGTGCCTACTCAAATCGATTCTAATTATTTATCAATTTCAGAAATCGAGACGGTAAACTTATTTTCAATTCTTGTTGACCATCTGCAAAATGAACCTCGTGGTGCAGTAATTCGCGATCCTAAGATGCAAGAATTATACGATAAAGTTGCTATTATACGCCCAAAGTTCTCACGGTCAGTAGCAGAATCAGCTGAAAAATATGATCAACTATTAGATATGTATCAGAAGCTATCAACGGCAATTAGATATTACGATCAGATGCTGGAAGCGAGATTGGGATATAACAGTGCGTATAGATCGTATTAGTGTCAGTTGCATTGCAAGTATCTGATTATCAAATGTTGTCACGTTTATTTTTATTTGTTGGATTTGTGTTTAACCGTTTGGTGTAGTTTTGGTGGAAGTTGAATTCTAGTCTAGTGTAAATTGACGCTCCTGGTAATAAATTTATTGATATGGTTGGGCTAGTACACTCCGTAATTTCACATACGACATTTCGATTGACTTATCTGACAATTTATACAATTTTGAAATAAAACTCCGCTGAATCTCTTCAGATCTACAATTTTATTTCTTCAAATCTTTGAAAATGAAACCTGAATATTATTATCCAATATTTCGTCAGAAAACAAAAAAGCCCGAAAACAAACACACTGTAGACTCCATATATGCCACACATACTATACAAATGCAAAGGGGTACGAAAAATTCAAAAGCACACTTCTCAAGTCATTAACCCATCATTTTCATCATTCTCGTCATCTCCACCCAACTTCCTCTTGCCACCGTTTGCCAATCTATAGGAAGCCATAGTTTCACCCTGAACCTGTTTTCTAACCTTCTTCTCCATCCGTTCGATTTCTTCTTGAGCAGATTCAGCGTCTTCGGTAGCGTACTGAAGAACTAATCTACGACCAAGTAAATGGACGCCTGAAAGAGCTTCAATCGCATTCTGTGCTTCTTTTGCGGAAACAAATTCAGCAAAGGCAAATCCACGACCTGTGGAATCGAATTTTTTGGGAAGACGGATTGTACGCAGTTGACCGAATGAACCAAATAGTTGTCGAATATCTTTCTTTGAAGCTTCGAATGGTAAATTCTTGATGATAATTTTGGTCTGTGGAGCTGCCTTTGCTTTCTGAGACGAACTCTCGTTCAAAGTTGAAGAGCCACCACCTCTGGTAGATAATTTGATTGAAAGTTTATGTTGATCAAGAACAAAATCATTCATGACTTTCATCGCATGCTCAGCTTCTTGAAGTGATTTGAATTCCACAAATCCAAATCCCATACTGAGAGTTTGTCCTTCTCGCTTTGGATCTTTCTTCATTTTGACTTCGGCGCGAACGAATCCACCAAGAGGCTTGAAAGCTGCGGTAAGATCACTAGTAGTAGTTTTGAAATTCAAGTTCTTGACGAAAAGCGAGACAGTGACTCCTGCAGGAACAGCAGTCTCTTCATCGTCATCAACCTTGACAAGATCATCCATAGACACCTTAGCTTCCTTAACTTTCGCATCCGCCAAAGTAGAAGGCGCAACAGGGATACTTGATGAGCCTTCTTTGAGCAGGTTGGCAGGTGCCTTTTCCAAGTACAGAACAGTATTCTTCATTCGTCTGTATGCAAGTTTAGCGAAAGCAGCACGACCACTCGGCGCATCAGCCATTTCAATAACGGCGATAGTGTTCGAAGGTGGCATCAACACCCGACGCACGACACCATATTCAGAAAACATATCTCGAAGTTCCTCAATTGTAGTTTCAAACGGAAAGTTCTTTGCAAGAATAACATTGTCTGACCGGGAACCTTTAGGGTCTTGGAAAGCGGTAAGATCGATACCAACTTTTTCAAAGTATCTCTTTGCGTCGTCAATAGCATGTGCTTCAGCGAGTGCTTGCCGCACACCAGCATCAGCAGATTGAGGATCAAGCAAATCAGCCTTAGAGACACCCATTCGCTCCGCTAAGAATCCCACAACAGCATCAGTATTCATATACAGACTGTTCCACGAAAACTGAGATTTGGCAGCCTCAGCCTTGCGTTTCATAGCAAGCTGCTTCTTTAACGGCAATTTGGCCATTTCAAACTCATCCAGCTTAGTTTCACGCTTAGGCTGACCTGGAAGAATATGCAAAAGTCGTCCCTGGAACGATTGCTTGTCGAGAGTAGTGTATGCAGTACAAGCAGCCTCAGGGTCTTCGAAGAGAATGTACGCAATACCTTTCGAGTTGTGGCTATCACGATCGACGGGGATATGCACCTTTTCAAGTTAGTTTTGGAAACAGATTGAATGATCAGCAGACTTGATATGATAACATTTCAGTAATTCTACTATCTGGAAATTTGGTCAACATCCGCCGAAGCATTCAGTTGTCCCTATCTAAAATAGATTCATCATGGAAATCATAAAGTCTGCAAAAACATTAATTGAACATACCTCTTCAATAACACCATATTCAGAGAAAAGATTCCGTAAGTCGTCTTCAGAACAAGCATAAGATAAATTTCGCAAAAACAGACGTCTTGTAGATCGAATTTGCTCTGCGTTCTTCTCTTGTTCGGTCGGTTCGACTACCTCTTCTACTGACTCTTCTTTAGATTCCGCGACAGCAGATTCCCCAGAAGTAGCATTGACAACAGTAGGCTCGGTAGTGTCAGAGTTAGAGTTTTCAGGAATACGTTTACTTCTTGCTCGAAGCCACTCATCGTCAGTCATTTCTGTTTTCGCAAGATTCTCTTGTTCACTTTCGACGTCCTCCATTTCATCCTCCCTTTTATCAGAAGAGGATTCTGTCGCGGTTGCAACAGTATCAACGGACACAGCAGAAGGCTTTGGCTCTAAGACAGGAGCAGAAGGAGGTTGAGAAGGCATTTGGTCGAAATCATCATTAGCCCATGTTCGATCATTTGCTCTTGGTTTCATAGCATTCAAATATTCCTTCAACTTAGGATCCTGAACTTCTTCCTCCTCAACAGCATTATCATTATCCACTTTTCTTCGCTTTGAGTCGCGAACTTCCTCATCAGAAGCAGGAGGAGAGATCATAGCTTTGACCTCTCTTCTTGACTTCGGCACACTGGCGTCACCGATATTCTTTGCCAGATCAACTTCGATCCTCGTCATTCCAATAAAGCTTTTATTGAAGTAACGAACAGCTTCCACAGCATCATCCATGCTTCTAAAACCAATAAAGCCAAATCGCCGACTTTGACCGGACCGTGTTCGCATCACTTTGCAGTCGGTAATTAAACCTGAATGCTCAGCGAAGTGAGCTTTGAATTTCTCATCGCTGAGATTCAATGGCAAGTTTTTTACGATTATCCGAGACCTGAGCAGACGTTAACATTTGTTTGTAAAAAGACACAGTATAAGAGCACTTACATTGTGGATAATTAGTAGAAAAACAGTACAATCATCGAAAGCAAAAATTATAAAATGGGGATCTCATCCAGCTTTTAAATATCAAAAATTTCTCCCATAAAAAAAAACCCTGCAAAATTTTTTTAAGCAGAGGTTTAGGGCTACTCAATACAGAACGACGAATCTTTTCTTTTGCGAAGTTGGGAGTTTAAATGCGCCGCACGAAGTGTCGATATTATTTTTTTTGTAGTTTTGAGTAGAAGCATAGCACTTAGTTTATATTGCATAATAACTAAAAATGGCAAAGGCTGGTAAAGAAAAGAAAAAGGGCGGAAAGAAGACTGAGGCGCGGGTTATATCCGGATACACCGTGTTACCCGTGCTGTTTCCCGGAAGTGCTGTTCCCGAATCATCATCATCATCATCAGAAGACGAAGACGACGACGACTTCACAGAAAAAGATATTCTTCATTATATTTACGCACGCGAACACAAATCAGTTGGCGCTGGAAATGGCGAGAAAAACGTGCTGTTTTTAGCTAACTTACCAATCGACGCTACAACTTTACACATCCAAGTGTTGATTTCGCAGTTTGTTGACGCTGATCAAGAACGAATCCTGCCTTCGTCTGTCTCTTTTCTGCCGTCGCCAACAGGACCCCAATTCTCACTCATTCCCGCATTATCCTCTTTCACCGGACTGGAAAGCACCGACAAAGCAGCCTCTGCGATTCGTCGCGTGCTGCCGTCCAATTCCTCGGCTCATGTGACCTTCCCTTCCGCACAAGCTCTCACCCAAGTCCTCGCCGCTCTCAAATACACAAAGTCCACACCACCAATATGGGGAATCCCACAAGAAATCTCTACCTCAGGTGCGACAGGCCTATCTCGTTACTCTGCGATCCACGCCCGAAGATGTGTTTCTGCCTCAGTATTACAAACTACAGTCGACGCATTCATGGCCAGATTTAACGAAGAAGAGCAAGAACGCGAACAAGCAGCGAAACGAGCACGAATGGAACCTGATGAAGATGGATTTATCACCGTCACTCGCGGAGCTGGCGCTGGTCGTGGTGGTGTAGCTACGTCATCTGACGCTGTTCGCGAAGCCGCAAAGGAGAAAATGAAAAAGAAACAGCTGAAGGACTTTTACAGATTCCAAGTTCGTGAGCAAAAGAAAGAACGGATGAACGAACTACTGAAGAACTTCAAAAAGGACCAAGAAAAGATCGTGGAACTCAAAGCAAAACGAAAGTTTAAACCCTTTGCATCAACCATGGCATAATTAATATAAAATTATCTGTATTTCAGATTCTGCATTGATACATAGATAAGAAACATTACACTTGAAAGCTTAGTAACCCCTTGAGCGTAATTGATTTTCCAACGCCTTGACTTCCTCGATTTTGTCTTGTAAATTAGCAGTGTTTGTATCGATCCATTGTAGACTCGACAAATGCGCATTCAAAATCCGAACAATGTGAGACAACTATATAAAGTCAATACAAACTTCACACTCACTAAATTTCCTAAAACTTACCGGATCATCATCTTTCGTTCGATTCAAAGTAGTAGAGCTCTTATTCACCTCTTCAATCATACTGCTCAAGTTCTTTCCTAACTGATCAAGTTCCTCGTTCAGTCGCTCCGCAAGTTGATATGTCCGTTCTCTCTCAACATCAGGTGGCTGCATTCCATCCGTAGCTCCAATGCTTTCCAACAGATTATCAACGTCACGCTCATATACATCCAGCACGGCCTCAATATCATCTTGCTGCCGTACAGTGTACATTAATAACTGCTCGACTTTAGCCTGTGTCTGCTCTGCTTGTACAGTTTCGGTGAACAATTGTGATATTTTCTCGCCGTTCTCGACTAATGTGCGATCCCATTTTGATATTTCTTGTGCTTGTTGGACAAAGTCTTTTGAATACTGTGTCAGTGCAGTCGTCCATTTCGAGATAATATCCTCCATGCTCTTATTCTTCAAGCTCGCAGGTGCAGGTGCTGCAGGTGCTGTTACAGTTGAGTTAGCCGTACTGCCTGCAGTAGCTCCAGTTCCTGTAGTAGCACCTGTAGTTGTGGTAGTACTAGGTTTAGCCCCAAACAGGGGCACAGAAGCAGTAGCAGTCGAAGCAGTAGATGCAGGAGCAGATGTTGTCGTGGTTGTAGTAGTAGCAGCAGCGCCAAACAATGGAGCGCTGGCAGTAGTTGTAGCACTAGTAGCAGCTGGTGCATCACTTTTTGCGCCAAATAACGGAGCAGCTGGTTTTGAATCTCCACCAAAAGAAGGAAATGCGGGTTTAGATGCGGCTGGTGCAGAAGCTGTTGGTGCAGCGCTGTTTGCCGCAGTGGATGTTGCAGGAGCTGCTCCAAACGAAAATTTGGGAGCAGCTGAAGCCGCGGGTGCTGCAGCGGTTGTAGCAGCTGAAGAACCAAAAACAGGCGCGCTAGTTACAGCGGGAGTGGATCCAAATAACCCACCAGTAGCAGCACTTGCCGCAGGAGCAGCTGACGATGTCGTCGCGGCGGCACTTGAAGCAGGGACCCCAAATCCGCCAAATACTGGTGCCGGCGTTGTTGACGACGAAGAAGCAGAAGTAGTAGTTGCAGAATTTCCCAGTGAAAAACCAGTTGATGGAGCGTTAGAGGTAGTGTTTGACGCCGCACCGAATAATGATTTTGAAGTTGAAGTGTTGGTGTTTGAGTTTGCTGTAGCACCGAATGCCGGAGTAGTTGTAGAAGTCGAAGTAGCGGGTTTTCCAAATGTATTTCCACCAAAGAAACCGCCGGTTGTCGTTGTCGTTGTTGATGTTCCAGTTGTGCTAGCTGGTTTCGACGTAGCAGCAGCAGCACCGAATGCCGGAGTAGACGTTCCAGCACCAAAAAGACCACCAGTAGTAGCACCTCCTGACGATGGCTTGTTACTCGCCGAGCCAAATGCATTTCCTGATGTAGTAGCTGATCCAAATAGACTTGGAGCAGTAGTCGTTGAAGTCGTCGATGTAGTGTTTGACGCAGCTGACGCTGGCGGTGTGTTCACCGAAGCAAATAAAGATGGCTTAGCACCAGACGACGACGAAGTCGCAGTTGTTGACGACAGGTTTCCGAATCCTCCAAATGCTGGAGTAGAACCTGAAGTTGCTCCACCGAATGAAAATGCTGGTGTTGATGAAGTTGTTGATGCAGATGTCGTCGCAGCATCTGTTTTTGGCGCACCAAAGGCAGTCGAGCCAAACCCATTGCCTGATCCAAAGCCTGCAAAGCCTGAAGAACCTAAATTGAGTTGTTAGCATTGTCTGTTCATATGCGAGATTGATGCTGTAAACAATGGATATATCAACCATACCCTGATCTTTTTTGCTTTGATCTGTCGCGGATCCAAAATTGAATGCTAGAAATATTATTAGAATTCAGACAAAATATGTTTCAAGCAATTTTGCTTGATTATAAAAACTAAAGTACTACTTACACATTTTGTTCCTGCAATATGATTTTGTTATTCAGAATCCTGATCTCAACGCGTCCACCAATTTCAAAAAAGAAAACTCTGTTTGGTCCGGGTAACTAAGTTCTTGACCTTCTTGATTAATCCTATAGCAGCTAAACCCTATTAGCAAGAACCCTACGTTTTTCGGCCCACGCCGCTAGCCCACTTTGAATTTGCTAGTTTGAGGCATTTCTGCAGAATGACGTCAAAAAAGCCAAGCCGGCTTTTCGCTTGAGCCCGTAAGCGCAATTGCTCCTGGTCCGGCTATTGTTATTTTTCTTTTTCTATCTTCCAGCCTTGCTGCTCCGGAATTTGGCTGTACCACAACAGTCTCGCGTATCAAAACACTGTTATCTCCTTCAAACACACTATCAAATCATGGACGAACGAAGGTCTTCTGTAGAACAAGCGCAGCAGCAGCAGCAGCAAGAATACGTTCCTGAAGTCGAACAGCCTCGTCACGAGTACTCGTTCTCGAGCGAACTACAGACCGCCGAAGACGAAGAGGCGCGCGCTCAATTGCTCCGCAAAGAAGCCAAAGCCATTCAAGACGGTCTCGCTGCGATTCTCGAGAGAATCAACGAAGTCAAAGGCGACTATGAACGTCTCGAAGGAGAAAACAAGTTTTTGCAGGATTATATCGGTTCGCTTATGAGCACGTCTAAAATGCTTGCCGGTCGGTCTGCCGATTAGGGGTCGAGTAGAATGGATATGAATATTTGTTAAGGAGCACTGGCGCAGGCGTTGAAGAGAGGTGTATATGTTTCATTCATTCTTTTTTCGCAGGTTGTATATTGTATATTGTATTTTTTGTCATTTCGTGCATTTTTGTACATTATTCATTAATCGTAATCATAATCATAATTACTTATAGCAAAACTTTAGCAATCGCTGTAGCAACACATACTTACGCAACATCTGCAATGCCTCCTGCATTATATTGTTAGCACTATCTTCATTATTGAATATGTACCGACCCTCCGTAATACAGTATGTTGCTTCGCGTTCTGGCATGTCGGGGCTATCTTGCAGCTACGAAAGATTAGAGTTTGCTATTATCCCATTATCAGACCGAAGCAAACCTTTGCAACACGTTCCTCGCCCCGTCCTTTTCTATTCAAATTAGCTATCTCTACTCCAAATAATTCTGTTGTAGTTACCGCAGTAAAAGTCGCGTAGCAGATGCATGTGCCTATTACAGTTAAATATTGCCGTTTGCCGTACATCCAAGCTATCGACGCACCAGCACATGTCCTCCAACCCTATATAGTTTAGCAAGTCTTTCATCAAACCCTACTGTACACATACGGTTTACGTCCATCGGCAGCTGCAAAAAGCGCAGATGCACCAGGATCTGATTGAACTTGGTTCGTCATAAATACAGCAACATTGTACTCTTCCGATAACCGATTAAGTCGTCCTAGCATTTGGTTAAGTTTTTGCTGCCGCTCGTTCAGCTCACCGCGTCCAGAGTAATCGACTCTGAACTGTGCCATAATCGAATCAACAATCTATCAGTTAGCTATACTCTTTAAATGATCATTCGAATACGAACTAGAAGTCGAAAGCTGCCGTCAGAAAACGTAGCTCCTAGTCGCTCAATCAACTCCATCTGGTGTTCACTGTTGAGCGCCCGAGCGTAGGAAATATTGTCGCACACTTGATCTGGGTCGACACCAAATCTCTCAGCAATATCGCGCAAGCGCTCCGGACGAAACGTGCCTTCCGTGTCAATATACGCGACTTTACCTTCAGCTCCGCCCATGTCCTAGAAATCAGTAACAAGATCCATCAAAGCAAATATAAATCACCTTTGGCAATTGAGCCGTCACGCATAAAGTATGCGCCATCTGCGTTTTTCCACATCGATACTCGCCAAACACTTCTGTGATGCTCATTGTTCTAATACCACCGCCCAAAACCGCATCAAGCGCTTTGCTTCCAGTAGAGATAGCAAGCACCCGTCTACGATTCTGCGCTTGATCGGTGGCAGAAATGAAACCGACATTGACCAGTTTGCCTGCCGCTTCTTTGATCTTTTCAACTTTGATCTCTGACAAGCCCTTTACTTTGAGCAGGTTTCTGCGAGTAGTTGACAGCACAGTCTTCACAATACAGTAAATTAGTCATGTTCATAGTATTTAAATAGTTTAAACGCACAGAAACAGCGTGTATTCCAGCAGCACGCAGCTTTTGAATATCGGCCGCGTTTATGCCCAACGCTTGAAGCTCATCAACATCAAGAATTGATGCGTCAATCTACAATTAGCAACACTTCAAGTGTTTTCAATAATAACCAACCTCAACATCTTCAGAGTCAGCTTCGAGAATTCTTCTGTCTACAGTTGGTGCCATTTTGAATACAATATATCTCCGGCTGCAAGTAGAAAAAGTAAACAAAACAAGGTGCGCGTTTTCCAACGCGTTAGTTAACTCTCTACCACGCGCACGCGTCCAGCGTCAGCAAAGTAAAGGGTTTCGTGTAGCTGCTGAAGGGCCACGACATCAGTTGGTCCCAAATCAAGCAAAACCATAGCCGACATCTCTTTGTTGTCTCTTTTCACAGCCATTAACAACACAATGGCTTTGAATCGGGTGCGGAGTGCGATAGTGCTCTTATTTGCACTATTTGCTTCTGTTTTTGCTGTTTCTGCGAGTGGGTCACGTGTGTTGGTTGTTCTGGATCCGTCGTTGGCCGCTGCGGACTATTCACTCTTCTTTGCTGATCTCGAAGGTGTGTATTTGATTGAAGAGTCAATTGATTAATATACTTATACTTTTTATTTAGCTCGAGGCTTAGATTTGTCAGTCAAGCCTGGAAATGACCCAATACTTGCACTCTTTGATTACGGCGAGCGCTCTTACGATCATCTCATCTTGACCCTTCCCCCAACTCAAAAAGCCTTAGGACCAAACCTTCTCGCTAAGCAGCTTCTCGACTTTGCAGAGAAAGGAGGAAATGTGCTTGTTATTTTGAATGCGAATGAGCACGCTCTAGCTTCTGTTCGTGAATTTGCCGCACAGCTCGATGTTCAGCTTCCGTTTCGCGATACGAAACTTATTGATCATTTCCATTATGATGCCGAAGCCAGCCCGTTGCTTCATGATGCCCTTATTCTTGACTCTAGCTGTTTTCTTGCGCCAGCTGTTGTTGCTTCTCCTTCAGAGGGTAAGAAGCTCTATTATCCAAGTGGTTCGGCGTTCTCGCTCGGTAACAGCCAGCTACTCGTCCCTGTTGTCCAGGCATATGAGACTTCATACATTTACGACCCCGCTGAAGAAGCACTCGCTTCCGAGACTCCATTTGCAACTGGTACACAAGCATTCATAGTCGCTGCATTACAAACTCGACGAAATACCCGTATCACTTTTGTCGGTAGCAACTTAATATTCAGTAATGATGCCTTCGGAAAAGAAAACAGTTATAACAGAGAATTTTCAGCGGAGTTGTCAAAATGGACTTTTCTTGAGAAGTCTGTGTTGAAACTTGAATCTGTCACACATAACCTTGTCAATGACACAGAGCTCAACCCTTCAATCTACCGAGTCAAGAATGATATCGAGTACGAGGTTGCACTTTCACAGTTCGACGATGGCGAGTGGAAACCATATACCGCCGACGACGTTCAGTTTGAGTTTACTATGCTCGACCCTTACTACCGCTTAACCTTAACGCCTACACAGACTACATCAACAGCTCAGTTTTACAAAATCACTTTCAAAGCACCCGACCAACACGGGATGTTCTCATTCATCCTCAACTACAAACGCCCGGGTCTTTCATTTATTGAGGACAAAAGAGTCGTCACTCTTCGACACTTTGGCCACAATGAATTCAAAAGATCATTTGAAATTCCAAATGCTTGGCCTTATGTCACAAGTATTGCAGTCGTTGTAGCTGCTTGGTTGATCTTTGTGTCTTTGTGGATGTTTACTACTGATCGTGATACACAGAAGAAGTCTCAGTAGAGGTTTAATACCGGTATTGTAAAAGTATTAGGTTTTGTCATATATTTTGTTATGTTATCTGTGAATAGAGCTTCCAAAGATTTATGGTTCTATTGTTCTGTTTTCATAATTGGAGCCATCATTAGGACAGTTTTTGTTCTATTGTATGACATCAAAATTGCCATCGGTCTGAAGATCATCTGGCTTACTTTTAAATTAAATGTAGTCGAAGTACTTTGTGATGTGGGTGAAAAAATCGATCTTTGAGGCTTTTAATTAAGGCGAAGAAAACACGTAACTACGATACGTCTAATTGATTAAAAGAGTACGTGTCCAAGACATAACGGTGTCTTCTAGATTCCGATATCTTCTCCTTCTTCGAGGTTTTCTTGACCATGTTTTTCTCCTTTCTTTTCATATTGGAGAAAGCTAGTTTTATGCAAAGGTCTTATGGAAGATTCTGAAGTCTTTGGATATCTAAAGTCGGCCGATTCCTTTACGTACTCGAAAAAAAGCACCATGATAAAGAATCGAAAGACAGAAAGAGAGTTCGAGAGCACGCATTTAATAGCCAGTTCTCGTTAAGAAACCTGGTGGCACTACGTGTGAGGAGGGATACGGAACGGAATTGTGGTCCATAGACTGGTTAATTGTTAACTATTACTTCGCCAAAACTCATTTTCTGACAACGTAGACTTGTTTATGATAATCATCGACTACTATCTTATCCCTTTGCACGTAAGAAAAGTCTTCGAAAACACGTTGACATAAGCAGTCACTATTCTCACGTTATATTTGTGGCGCGTGCGAATCAATTAAAAAACGCGAAAATAACGCGTAAATTGAGGGTCAACTTTCACGTGATGGAAAAGACAAAACGCGTCTCAGAGCTCCTTGCATCTATTTGACAAAATTCTCACTGTTAAATAGTGCTCTTTACTCACCATCTCCGCGCTTTGAAGATCTTTTAACCACTTTTGAATACAATGGATCATACTACTGATACTGAAAGAACTCTCTGTCCTGGATGTAAATCGAATATCTCTAGGTCGAATTTGCGCAAAATTCAGGACGTTTATAGCAATTTCCTTGAATATAGTTTCGAAAAGTGCTACAGATAAAATGATAACTGAAAGCATTGATAATTTCGAAATCTGTCCTTTTTGTACACAGACCGTCACAATGTCTAGATATCGCGCTCTTCAAAACGCAAATGCGAAGAATGAGCAGGTAACCGTTTCGTCTATGGATAACGGCGAAAGTTCGACTGATGGCGAAGAAGTGTCTTATGCCCACCACTATATAATTTGTGACTGTGTCGAAAGTTATTGTGGCTGCGGAGGCCTGGTTTTCGACAGTGATGAAGACGGCTACTTTGACAGTGATATGGACGACTTGCAAGATGACGACGACGTTATTGACAGTGACGACGACGTTTTTGACAGCGACGAAGACACTCTTGACAGTGACAAAGAATCAAGCCCCGAGGACGAGGAAAAAGCTGAGTATGCGAGACTCCAGAAGGAAGTTATCGCGACATTGGAAAGGATTATCCGTAAAGTAAAGGAATGTCAAGCATCAGGCGATAAACGGACTATTAAATTAATTGAAATATGTCTTGGACCTGCAAGGATTTTATATGACCGATATATGGCGTCAAAAACAAGGATTGAGTCCGCACTCTCCTGATGCAATCAGTGATCCCTTTGCTCAAACATTTTTGAACTGCAAATACATATCAGCGTCCTGGACAATGAAACTAGACCTTGACATGTTTCAGACAGGTTTGGCTATTATTATGATGCCCATGCAGCGTGTTTCCTAGTTTTAGATCTTGCAAAGATCTAACAATCCCGATCATGCTACAGGACGCAACTCCAATCTTTATTTTATAGGTCCGTGCAATTTGCGAATTGAGAGAATGAGGTATTTACTTCTACGTTTCAGTAACAGGCAAACAGTCAGATTGTTCTGTTAACTTCAACATCTACTTTGCTGTGTGTCCTTGGTTGTTGGTTTTGGTGGACGACGAGAATAAGACATTCATGCGCGATTGTGGTGCAGTAAAGACTGTACAATCAGTGGATAGAGCGGAAAATACATATGATCACAAAAACTGTACAATAAATGTTAATCCTAAATGAGCAACTATTTATAAGAGCAAGTCATTTTGGCAACCTGACATGTTTTGAAGTTGAAATTTGGTGGCGCTATGTGTGTAAGGAGGGATTGTGAAACGATACTGTGATCTACAGCTTATATTAATGACGCGTACAGACAATGAAACGCGAAAAACGCGCGTAATTGCACAGTGCGCCAACTTTCACGTGATGATAATCGGGGGCGCCTCCGTTTTACAAAACTTTTCTGCCGATATTACTCTACAATTGCTCGTCTCAAAGCTTGTCAAAACGGTAAAGTTCTGGGTTATTTTGCTTTAATAATTATAGAAGTTACCTGCAAACTGGACTATAGAGTTTTAGACTGTAAACTTTCGAAACTTCCTCAAACCACTTTCCGAATTATCACATCATGTCATCAAACACCGGTCGCGACGATTCGCGTTGTCCTAGATGCAGATCACACGTACCAGTGCCTGATAAGCTCGTCTTTGCTAAAAACGTTTATGGCGTTTTTCGTGAAACTGGATCGAAGAGTTATGTGGAAAAAATGGTAGCTGATAGTATTGAGCAAATGTCGTTTTGTCCTGTGTGTGGACAAACCGTCACAAAAGAGGCTTATGCTCGCCAAAAGTAGCATTTTCATTAACTAAGTATGCAATTTTTTTCTTTGATTTTTTCATGATTAACCAGTTCGATTTTTTTTGCAGGTGCGATTCTGGGTCTTTTCAATTTTAATCATGGGCGGTTCACTGGTCGGCGTAATTTGTTATAGAACTACACAAATTTGATATTTATTAAGTTGATTTGCAATTTTCTTTACAGTTGAGCTTTCTTTTGCGTGTAAATTGTTTGTAAGTTCTTGTAAACGGCGGAAACTTCAGTTTTGCATATAGTGGTGTTACAATCAAGCTAGTTTCGCCGGGGACTTGCGATCTGATTCCTACGTAGTCATCTGCTTCGTCGCAGGCATTTTTCTATCAAATCTGCACATCTATAAAAATCCTCGAATGTGATTTGACAAAACCATTCTATATATTCACTATATATACACAAAATTCACTACCAAACCGTCAAATGCATCTATTTAGAAGCTCCCCATTTTAAATTCATTTGCTTCCGCTTAACAATAGGTCCAACAGCTTTAACGGCGACACCCAAGCCCAAAATCGTAAGTACCAACTGTCCCTTATTAAATGACTTTGATAGAACGTCGAAAGGCTGACTAGGCGTGACTCGTGTGAAGTATATATCGGTGCCGTAGCAGAGAATTAATGATGTTGATTCTAATGTTGCAGGTGTGGCGATGATGTTGTGGAGTTTTATGTTTTGATAAACATGCGATATGACGATTCGTCGGTCGTCAATTATCAACGGCTCGTAACGAATAAGACCTTCTTCCTTCTCCACGTTTGTAGGATCTCGATTGACGGGTCTCCGAGCATCAAGAAGACGTTTAGGAAGTTCGACCACTTGACCGTTCTCCAAAACGGCAATAATGTCACGATTAGTGATTCCAAATCGTGTGCGAGTGACTCCAAGACTTGTAATATGACTCGGGAAGAGAAAAGCCTGTGATTGAACATATGGTAACGGAGTGTCGACAAAACTGCTGAAGTTTCCGTACGATTTACTCCAGCGTTCATTCGCAATCTCTGATTCGTAAAGATCCAAAACGACAAGTTTCTCTCCTCGCGCTACTTGCTCTGACCAGTAGCTGTACACAACGAAATTCTCTCCAACAACAACCTGCACACCAGCATGTGTGTCAATAACTTCATCTGTGTGGAAAGCAGAGTACAAAACTCTACCAGTAACACTATCGAGGAGTACAGTCATGGCGGAAGCAGAGCCGTGGTTAACGGCAGTGAGTGCAAGAAGATGTGGGTTGAGATATTTGTATAGAACTGAACGATCACCCAACACGCGACCAATCGAAGCAGTTACGTCTTTGGGATGACGAGATGAAACAGCACTTAACTCGTATCCTGATGGAAGATCAAAAGTGTATGTCTCCATAAGACCATTGTCGTATCTGAATCCTTTTACAGCTCCATCGACAACCTTAGAGAAAAAGACAGGAGTCTCAGGAACACTTTCGATGAAATGAAGCTTCTGATGCGCAGTCCAGACCGCAAGGTTATTCACAGTAACAACTTCCTCGACAGCATCACCAAGTTCCAGACCATCAACATGACTAGTAGACAAAACATCACCTAGCACTGAGACCTCAACAAGTTTTCCAAATTTTCCAACCACAATAATAATCTTTGAATCTTTTAAAGCAAGACCGACAATATCTTGATCAATGACGCCATCGATTTTCCAAACCAGAGCACCTTGATTGAATGTGTCTAAAGCACGAAGTCCACGACGTGTGGTCGCCATGACAACGAATTTACGGAATCCAAAGGTGTCGCCAGCTGCAACCTTGATATCTTCAGGTACGACGTCGTAATTTCCACTGACAAAGCGTTTGACAAAAGATACAATATATGCAGGTAGATCACCCAAAGCTGTAATGTGTCGCGATACGCGGTGAATATATGCTTCAATCGGAGATGCGTGCTCCTCGAAAAGAACGTTGTAAAGGGCAGACTCGTCGCCTTCTTCCTCGAGATCAATGACAACAGAAGCAACGGAATTAGCCAAAGACTCGTCTCTGGTCCAAAGAAGTTCTGAAGATGATACGTAAGCGTATTCACCGTTGGAATAAGCAAGTAGACAAGATGAAGCACACTTAACATATTCGAGTGTTGCGGTGGGCAAATCGACAGTTGCAGTGGACAATGAGTTGTCGAGGACGATTGAGATGTCGTTAGAGCCAATCGAAAAAAGCTCCTTTGTACCCGCAGCAAGAACTGAACCCGAATACTCTGAATTCGAAATGAGAGAGAACTTGCTGTCGTAAACCTGTAACCAACTGCCCTCAGCACTACGGAACAAGACTGTCAAAGATGATCCTAGAACGACATCGAAGGTTGTGTAAGTACGAGCAGCGCTGATTGAGCCGACATACTTCAATTGTGAGATTGAGGCAAACTTAAGGGTCTCAGGAGTAGATGGAGAAGCCCACACAAGAAAGTCGTCGATGACTTTAATGCTGACGGCTGCTGGATCAGAGTCAACGGTAGAGGTCGAAATATAATTGCCAGAATGATCGAGAGAAAGCAAAACAAGACCGGAAGATTGTGATCGTGCAGCAATTGTAATAAAAGAGTCGGTAGCAGCAACAGCTACAGGGCTGAGGCCGGCTTCAAGTTGATACTGGAAAGCGACATGGCCAGTGAGATGACGCAGTCTAGTAAGGACACCATTGGATGCAAGAAGAAGAGTGTCGCGGGAAACAATTGCAACGCTGACAGGTGCACCAACCGCCAAATTGCTTTCCCAAAGTAATCCGCCTGATCGCTCAGCGTAGGCAGCGACGTGGGTTATGGCTGGGTTCTGCTTTGTCGCAGCAGCAAGAACTACTGAAAGCGGATCCAGGCGCTCAATTAGCGAGTGCGCTACTGCCAATTCATCGAGATCATGTCTCCATAAAAACTCGCCAGATGAGACATTCAAAGAAGCAAGAACTCCAGCGTCAGAAAAAAGAGAAATAGAAGAATCGCCAACTAGAACCCGCTGAGAAGAAATCGGACCCACTAACGGTTTATGCCAATCAACCACAAAAGCTTCATCAGCGAACAAAGCAAACGCAATTTGCGCAAATACCAGAAGCACAAACACGAAGCCAAGCATTGTCGCGGGAGCAAGACAAGAAAAAGAAAACAAAGGGAGGAAAAAGCCCTGACAATAGGCTCCGAGACGCGATGACATGCACGGTTTGGCGTAGCATCACGTGATTTAAAGCGGTTCGTGCATGGTTCCCCAGGAGAAGTGCTCGCAGCCAATGCGGGCCGCAGCCGGGTATCTGTGGCCGCAGCGGCGCAGGCCATAATTTTTTACCAGACGGTGGAGCAGCAGGCTGAAGCGGTCTGGGGAATTGATGTTGCTGCGTCCTTTGCCGCTGCGAGATTCGCTTAATTCAATTTTCAGTTGGTGCTGGTTTGTTTGCAACTAAAGAGAGTGCGTAAAGAGCGTGCACGCCTTTGTTTTATGTTACTGCGGACGCGGGTGGTTCCGGCGATGGCAGCGGCGGCAGCGGCGATATTTTTCGTCACGGCCGCCCTGGTGTTTGTTTGGAAACCAAATGCTTTACGCGTTTTTTCATCGTCGTCGCCTTCGTCACAATCGCAGTCGAAATCGTCAGTGGGCATAGCCTCGGAAAAAGACCAGCCGGGGTTAGTGGGAGCCGTGGTGGCCTTTCTGCGAGCAGTCGACCTTTCGTCTGACTACTCGCCAATTCTGTCTTTTTCGTCACTGTCTTCATCGTCATCTTCATCGTCAACGTCTTCATCGTCGTCCTCAAAAGCCATGCGATGCTCAGCCGGAGACGGCTTCATGAGCTGCCGGTCTGACGACGAACCGGAGCCAGGGGACTCAGAATCCAGTCACGTGCGGGCCATTCTTGCAATGCTTGGAGAGGGGCTGTTTGCAGCGGAGCTGTGTGCGTCCGGCTGCGATGCGTCGTCGGTGTGTTTTGATCTCGGCCTGTGCTCGCTTGCTGCGGCGGCTGCCGAGTCGCTCTCGCCGTCACAGCCCGCGCTGACGTTGTACAAACCCCCGCTCGTCGCCCTCCCGCAGCCGCCGCAGTCGACTCGGCTGCTCGCGGCTTTGCTTGGTCCGTCGTCCAAAACGACACTGCTTCTGCGCGCCTTTGCGAAATCTATTTATAACTTCAATGCATCCAATGACTCCTCTCCGCCTCTTTCGACGTACACCGTCCTCCCGACACACTCCCCCACCTCCCTTGTTTCCACAGTATCGTCAGTCTCCATCAAGCTGAAGCCGACTGCTCCGGCTACTTCTGCAGAGACATCAGACAAACCCGCTGAGCGTATCGGCTCCGATCACGCAAACAGCGACGAACCAATACTCGAGCTAGACTCAAGAGACGCGAGGAAAGAAGTAGCAGCAAACACAGCAGAAACAGAAGGCGAAGAGACAGAGTCGCGCGACACAGATACCCCGCTTGACGTACATTCCTCCACTGAGCTCTCATTAGAACTTCCGCCGTCTTCTTCGCTCACAAAGCCATCCGACACCGCTCTCCGCTCAAACCTTCGCCAGACAGTAGACTCGCACAAGCATCGCAACTCCTCCTGTCTGGGCTTAGTGATCGCAATGCTTGCTTTTGTTGTTTTTGGCATGTGACCTGTTTCGTTCTTTCCTTCTTCCTCTTTAATCTTGGTTGCATTTGTGTATGATGACTTGACAACTTTTCTTTCTTGTAATTACTTTTACCGCTGTTTCCTCATTACGCTTATTCTTTCTGGGCTGGTACATTTTTCCCTTTTTTTCCCTTTCTTACATTTTGTTGTTTTCTTTGGTCTCTTTATTTTGGGTTTGGTGTCTTGGTTGTAGTTGCATTCATGATTGGTGCTATATTTTATTTATAGACTTTACATCTTCTATACTTTCTCTTTTCTTTGTTTAGTAGATCGTTCGTAGAGTTTGATAGGGGTGGCTGTATATTAGATTAACTTAAACTTATGGAGTTCATATTCTATGATGTGTTTGGTGAGTTATGGTGATTGACCATACTGCTTCAATACAGTGGAACCTGAATATAAGGACCTATAGTAGACACGAACTTGAAGTCCTTAAAGCCCAGAAAAGGCCAAAGGTCCTTGCTACCCAGGGATATTAGAATTTTGGAGAAATAAGTGAAGTTTTTGATGTTTTTTTTTAATGAAAAGTATATAAAAGAATATATCATTAACATATACACTACATGAACTAATAAAATTACAAATATTGCTTATTTTGTCCCACCAAGGCAAAATAAACCGATGGTGGACAATCATTTGGCTGGTTATCCCGGGCTCAAAAAATAACCCTAGACGACCCTAAAGCCCTGTTTT
>JAJLXV010000218.1:0-22311 GCA_030571435.1 Myxozyma mucilagina | reverse complement strand
TCAATATCCACTACCAATTATCAAAAGAATGAGCTCCATCACTGACCAACTAAACTCGGCCGCAGAGGCCCTCCGTCTAGCTTCTTTAGAACTTAGCAGAGTTACATATAGCAGGGTCTAATCACTATGGCCGAATGATACAGGCTCTAAGTCTGACAAATGTCCCAAATGTTGAGTGAGTCATGCTAATGACCACTAGGAATGTCTAGAATATCATAAGGTATGATAGGATATGTTAGGATATGCTAGGATATGCTAGGATATGCTAGGATATGTCAGGATATGTTAGGATATGTTAGAATATGATAGGCTATGTATCGAAAAAGCAGATGTGGGATAAACCTTCTTGTATTAGGATATGTTATGTGTTAAGTGGGATAGAAGATGGTTTATATAAAAGAGTGAGAAAGTTGATGTTAATAGAGTAACTATTGATTTATGTACATTAGCGATGACTACAGCTGCGGACTTATTGTTCCGAATTTCTCACCAAAAGCTATTTCTGCGCTCGAAAAAAGTGCATTGTCAAACTCTCAAAGTACATTGTCAAATTCTCAGGTCTTTCATTATGTGTCATTTTTAGATCAGTTGCATAAGGTTGGTTTTATTTTGCAATTTATTTTACTTTTGCTTCGTTTTGTTACATGATCACTATAATGAACGCAAGCCTGACAATCCAAAAAACATTTATTAAATAGATGTGTGCTGGATGAACAATCATGTACTAGTTGGTTGTGTAAAAGTGGAGTATCATAATCATTACAATCTAAGGGACAAAGTAGGCAAGATGATATTTTAGTCAACCATTTGTCATAATAATTTGATGCTTCTTTTCACTGATTCAACACTGAGATGACCTCATTATAACTGCTTTGATAACTCGATTTACCAAATGTGCTTGTACGAAAATCATAGTTGAATTGATTTAACTACTGATCTATTTATTCAAAGAGATTAGGTTGTTCCGATAATTGCCAAGCATTCTATAAAGTGAACGTCACCAAATATTACTGAGCATCGTTACTGCTTCTCTACAATAATTTCACAAAGCATTTCGCAAATAAAATGATCGATTTTTATATTCTCCACAATGAAAAAACACCCAGAAGAAATGCGACGAGTCAATAAGTTTGAACTTCGATTCAAAACCCGATGTCTGCACAGAAATAGAGTTGATCGGGATTAGTCGGGATTAGAGTCTTTCATGATAGGAAATTTAGATTCCTCTGAGGGAGTTATTAACAAAAAGGAGATAATACTTCTATTATCACTTAAAGCTAGTTTCTTTGATGCTTTATACAACCCCACAAAACTTTAGGGTAAAATAAAGAAAGGGAGCGGACCTACAGAGGAACAAATTTAAGGTTTGAATTTGAGGAGTAGAAGTTCGTAGATTTGTCTAGGCAAATTCCGTCACGCGCATATAATAGCCACTTGGTCTTTAAGTCTCTACTCACTGCGTACAGTATAGTTTGATCAAGGCTGCCACTAATCTGTTTTCCAACTTTAGCTACTGAACGAAAGAAGACAGACATTGGAGAGAAAATTCGCTGACGACTTGACTTGAAGAGGAGCGGGATCTGATAAGAAACTTTCAGGGGCTTCTGCGGCAAATATTCTGATGGAGAACTGTTGCACTCGTTCAGAGAAGAACCTCACGGACACTTGTTGCTCTTCCGCTCAAGTGGACAACAAAAGCACCTGTGCTGGTGTGCAATCTTCGACTTCTTTCTCTGGAAATTTGGATAGCTGCGGCACGACCAGCTCAAATTCTGGCGTTGCGAACAAAAAATCGTGTTCCTCCTCCGGCGATTGCTGCAGCGAGGTGGTGAAATTCAGCGCATCAAACCGATCTGAGAAGGTAGATAAGTGTTGTCAGGACAGTGTTGCCGTGTCAGATAGTTATGACTGTTTAAAAAAATGCTGTTCCGATGCTGATAACTCCGGCTTTATCCAATCCTCAAAGCAGTGTTCGCCGATTTCCGGTAAAGCCTGCTCTATGGACATCGACGAGTACGGTGAAGGTTGCTGCTCTAACGTTAAGGCGCAGGGTATACACCAAAACTCAGCTATAAGCTTTCGTGCAGATGGTCAGACAAAATACGATGATTGTGGTGATCTACTGACGCCCATTAAGGGAGACCAGAACTGCAGCGAAGGTTGCTGCTTTCAGGATCAAAAGCAAGGTATGGACAGATGTTCAAAAAATTCTACCGTTTGCAGTCAAGCAAAGGATGATGACTGCAATGAATGTTGTCAACACGCTATGAAGGATTTGAAACCTGATAGTTGCGGTGAAGGTTGCTGCTCTAGTGTTTTGGATCAAGGCATAGACAATTCTCCGAAGGATTCTACTGTGCGCAGTCAAGCAAAGGATGATGATTGCGATGATTGTTGCCAACCCGCTTTCGAAGACCTGAAACTTGATAGTTGCGATAAAAGCTGCTGCTCAAGCGTTGCGGATCAAGACAAAGACAAATGTTCGACGCAAGGTTCTACTGGTTGCAGTCAAGCAAATGTCGAGGATTTTGATGATTGTTGTGGATCTAAAAGCAGAAAGTTTGAAGCGGAAGAAGCCGAGAAATGCTGTGATGAAAATGAAGACGATAACTGTAGAAGTGTTTGCTGCGCGTCAGTCGACGGCCGGGATGCTTGTGGCAGAAAGCTGAATAAACGCAGCTGCTGTGACTTGAGTGATGAAAAACTCGCTTGCTGTGATTCTTCTGTATCTGGTGATGTCGACCAAGGCGACCAGTCTTGCTGCGACAACGATAAGGAAAGCGAATGCTGCTCCGGCAATGATCGCAATTCAGAGGCGGGTTGCTGCGAATCTGATCGGCAGTTATCTTCTGAACCTGCTTCTAAGTTTTCTAAATCATGCTGTGCTTATACGAATGACGACTCAGTGACTGATCTTGATGCTATTCAAGAAAATCGCTCTTGCTGTGCAGAAGTTACTGATCAGGGTGCCGTGCGAACCACTCACAAAATTATCCAGGTTTCTGTGAACAAAAGCGCGGCTTCTAAAACCGACTGTTTGTGCGGTGGTAAGTTTTTCTTGCTTCGAATTTTTTTTCTTGCTTTTGGTATTAAC
This sequence comes from Myxozyma mucilagina, assembly GCA_030571435.1. Lineage (NCBI taxonomy): Eukaryota > Fungi > Ascomycota > Lipomycetes > Lipomycetales > Lipomycetaceae > Myxozyma > Myxozyma mucilagina. Next base: position 19,217 of record JAJLXV010000218.1, on the reverse strand, counting down.
ATTTTTAGATGAGTGCGTTGAACGAGTTGCTAAGGCTTTGTGCAAGAATGAATGCAAAAATCAAGAATATAGTAAGAAGTCGTCTTTTGAGAGCTGATTCATAATTTACTGATGGCAATTAGCGAGCTGCAATACTCATAGATCGATTGCAGATCATTACTCCAGATTCCTAAACGAACAGCAAGAGGTACTTCGTCGTTGCATTTGCACGGTTGTCAGTCAGCTCGGAATGTTTAACTGTTGCGCATCAGATGGCCCGTATTCTTTCTTATATCCATCGATGTCAAATATGTCGGTGAACCGAGATGGCCGGCACAAGAGCGCCTGCACTCGTAAGTGCAATCGTGCAAAAAGCTCCAAGTCCAAGCGCTGTAAACAGAGGGATTCTGATACGATTCATGCTAGACAGAAGCAACGTAATTTATCAAAGGATTCAATTGAGGAGGTTGCGCAGCTTATAGAGAAAGCAGCAGATTTGGGCGTGGATGAGAAGGCAACGTTTGATGATGTTGAGGCTTTAAAAACTATAGAATCTCTATCGATATCAATTCGTGGCATGACTTGCTCTTCTTGTGAAAGAAAGGCTTTAAATGCGCTGCAAAAAATCAAAGGAGTTTCGTCTGTTTCTGTGAGCTTTTTATTCGGTAGGGCTTCTATCGAGTATATGCCATCGGTAACTGCTCCTAAGACAATTTGTGCTGAACTACAACGCTCAACTGGCTTTAAAGTTTCGATCTTGCGTACTAATGAGTCGGCATTCTATTTTCTGTCTAAAAAAGAACTACCAATTGAAAGTGCTTTTAAGGTATCGGACAATCTCTGGAAAGTCGAATATGATCCCGCCAATATAAAAGCTCGTGAGAAGGTGTTCTCGCTTGGACTGAATCTCGAGGATATTGTTCCGAATATTGATGATCTAGATTCGGACGATCTGAAAATTTTGGGAGTTACTTTGGATCCTGAAACCAAACTCCAGTTAGCGCTTTTTTTACTTGCTGTGATATTCACCATTCCAATTTTAGTGCTTGCATGGGGTTCTTTTGATCCAAGTTCGCAATTGGCACGGTCTACCGTGATGCTAGTTCTAGCTACAATTGTTCAAGTTGTGTGTGCTCAAAAAATCTATAAGTCTGTTTACTTCACTATAAGGCACTCTCATCCCTTGGATTCTGATTGTCTTGTTGCTCTTTCTACTACAGTTGCCTATTTGTATTCTGTTGTCGTGTTTGGTCTCCATCGATCTGGTAAGCTTGAAGACGAAGATGAGCTATTTGAATCTTCGTCGTTGCTTTTAGCTATCGTGCTATTTGGAAAGGTTTTGACAGCTTTCATTCGGCGTGCTGCTGCCAATCAAGTCAAGTTTGATGTATATCAATCAAACGAGATGCATCTCGAAGCTTTTCCTCATCTAAAGTCCATGCCAGCTTCTCTTGTTCACTATGGTGATCATGTTATTGTGTATCCTGGCGAAAAAGCTGTGACTGATGGGGTAGTAGTTTCGGGTACTGGAGAATTTGATGAGTCACATGTAACTGGTGAATCTCTCCCTGTGTTTAAAAAGCGTGGAAAGGAGATTATTGCGGGCTCAGAGATGATCTCTTCTGAACCTGTCACTTTCCGTGCGACGCGCCTGATTCCAGAAAACTCTGTATCCAATGTTAAAGTATTGGCAAACTCTATAGCGTCTTTTAGAACAAGGCAAAGTGATATCGTTGAAGCTGTGGCTAGATATCTCATTCCTGTTATGGTTATTGTGGCTTGCTTGATTTTTGTGGTTTGGATGCTTGTAGACACACAAGGTACCCGTAAGTGGTCAGCGTCGAAAAGTGCATCTGACGCTATCACGTACTCTATTGCGACCCTTGCAGTCTCTTGTCCGTGCGCTCTGGTGCTAGTTATTCCTTTGGTTCTCTCGGCAACAGTCGCAGTAGGGAAACGCTCGTTCGGCATTTTGCTGAAATCGTCAGAACCTATAGAAGCTGCTCACAGAATTAGGCATGTCGTCTTCGATAAAACCGGAACTTTGACAACTGATAATCTAAATATCAGTTCAGCTTGGATAAATAACGAATTTCCGATCTCTGTCACCGCACTTGTAAAAGCTGTTGTCGCAGACAATAAGCATCCGATTGCTCGTGCAATTGCTTCATACATGGATGATGACTTGTCCGTCAACGACTTTGAAGCAGAAAGAAAAGGCGCTAGATACAGCTTGAGTGAGATTATCAACGTTGTTGGTTCAGGCATGAAAACTACTATCACTTATTCTGATAACGAAAAGTCTTCTGTTCTGCTTTGCGGTAAACCTGAGTTTGTTGGAATCTCAGCATCTGATCCTCTCGTGAGAGATCTCATTGTTTCTGGCTTTTCACTCTTTTGCGTTGGTTTGGAGAGTGGTCCTGTACTAGCTGTATTTGGAATATCGTCGGCTTTACGCCATAACTGTATTGATGTGATTTCTAAGCTTCAACAAAGAAAAATCAAGGTTCATGTTCTCTCAGGTGATAGATATGCCGCAGTTGCATCTCTTTGTGGCCAGCTACATATTTCGGATTTTGCAGCGGAAACCAGTCCTGAAGGCAAACTAGAGTACATCAAAGAGCTTAAAGATATGGGAGATGGAAAAGTTCTGTTTTGTGGCGACGGAGCTAATGATGCACTAGCTCTGGCAGAGTCTGATATTGGAATTAGTATGACTTCGGAAGGTATCACGCTTTCATCAGCTGACGCATGCATTCTTTCTGGAAATCTTGAAGGCATTCCTGGTTTGCTTGCTCTCGCTAATCATGCTCGTGTTCGGATTTACCTTGGAGTTATCTGGGCTCTCCTCTATAACTTATTCGCTGTTCTGATGGTCTCCGGAGCTTTAGTTAAAGTTCGTATAGGTCCTACTTGGGCCGGGGTCAGTGAAGTCATTAGTCTTCTTCCAGTGGTTGCAATAGCTTTATCGACTCGCCTTGCGAAGATGGGAAATTGACTTGCAAGCGTTTGCCATTTTAACATGTTACCTTCTTTTCCTCAATTTGAAAGAAAACTTTTAAAATCCATATTACAGTTTTGTTTGTGTCTTTTTCTTCCTTTGTGTTCTTAAAAAAACTATAAAAATTACAATGCAGTTTTCTCTGGCTTAACTATCAATATGAAATAATGTGAATCGCTAGCACTTCCGAATAAAATGTTGCTCAACTTGTAAAAATCCGTCTAAAAAGTTGGGTTTCCCAAACTGTCGTCTCTGTCAAGATGCTCCTACATTTTATTTGTTTTTTATTCTATTTTATTATTTTTAATTTTATTCTTTTTCCGAAGCTGGCAGTACAATTAATGTAGCCGAAACCATTAACAAGTCGAGCTTGTTTCACGAGGTTGAACTCAAACTTTATGGGTTTTTTATTCCACAATAAAGCTCGGTAAAAACCAAAAAATCTCCCAGTTGCGTGCAAAATTGATTTTAACAGATAAAATAAAGCTTTTATTCAATTTTTTTTGCTTGTCTATAGAAAAAAAAAAAAAAAAAAAAAAAAAAATAAAACAAAACAAAACAAAATAAAATAAAATAAAAGATAATTTTATATGACAAGATTTTCAATTAGTATGATAGAAGATTGCAAAAAATTAACAGAAAGAGTAAAAGAATAAAAAAGAGGAAAAAAAAAAACCTTATCATTCGCCAGACTTATACCTCAAACACATTCAGAAAAGAGGAGAGTGCATATTTACTAATACATCGATAAAGAAAGAAAGGTGTAATTTAAAATTTTCAAACACAAAAAAGCAATAGAGTAATCAATTCATAAACAAAAACTCAAGGTCAGCAGGAGTCAGTTTGTTCATCGCTGAATCGTCGCTTTCAATTGTTGCACGTATCATATTTGCTTTCTTCTCCTGTAGCTCAATGATACGCGACTCAATACTATCTTCAATAATAAGTCTTGTAATTCGCACGGGACGATGCTGCCCAATTCGATGTACACGATCTCCAGATTGCCATTCAACACTACAATTGTCAGTGACTTGTCCACTAAAAACATTAAAAACGGTACTTACCTAGGATTCCACCATGGATCAAGCAAAAATACTTGACTTGCTTCACACAAGTTTAGGGCAACACCACCAGCCTTCAAAGAGACTAGGAAAACCTCAACGCTTGGCGTGTTCATGAAATACTTGATAGAGTTGTCTCTTTGTGCTGGTGTCATATTTCCTTGAAGTTTTACAGTTTGAAAGCCAGCTCTTCGCAGTCTCCATTCAACCAAATCTAGCATGCTAGTGAACTGAGAGAAAACAATAGATTTAATAGTCTGTCGATCACTGCGCAATTTATAGAGCTCCTCGACCAAAGCTTCAATCTTTGTGGAACTGCGCCAACGAGCCATATCAATACGATTAACTATACTTCCCTTTTTCAACACATCCTCATCAATTTCCAAAGCGGGAGCAGTTAGATCGATGACAAGAGCAACGTGGCACACTGGACATTCAAGGACTTTGCCTTGTGAGTCGATGTCGTCGTAACCCTCAATGTATTCTTTTATGCACAGTCTACAAAATACGTGATGACATTTTGACCTAATTGCTTCTTGCGCTTCATCATCACATATTTTGCAAACGAGCATTGCGTCATCACCGGCCTCTGCTCCGTGTCTTCGCAGCACCAAATCTGGGTGGTCAGCCATTTGTCTCATACGCGTAATTAACGTGAAGATATTGGCATAATTATTTAAGACAACTCCCTGAGCGACATAGGAGTTAAATCGGCGCTTTCCATCAGAGTATATACTGCGATACAAATCATCCTCCTCCTCATTAAACCGGTCACGGCGAACATCAACAACGCGCGGAGGTAATCCTAAATCATCGGCACGTTCCAGCTTAGTTCGTCGTAGTAATATGTGTTTCAAAATGCTGTGCAACTTCGTCATTGCTATTTGACGATCTTCGGCACTGCCAGAGTTTTGGATAGGTTTTAACAGTTCGGTGTTGAACCAATTTGCATGCTGCATCGGTTTATGACCGCACTTGTCGCATGTTCTTTTGTCGGAAAACATCCAATCCAAAGTAGTACAGTCGCAGACTTTGCAAAAGTAATTACTGTAGGGCTCAATTCGCAAAAATCTTATAAGCGAATAAAGCTCTCCGATACGGTTCTGTAAAGGAGTACCAGATAGACAAAGACGACGGTCTGTATTCAAAGCAAAAGCTGCTTTGGCAGTATTGCATTGTCTATCTTTGATGTTGTGGGCCTCATCAAGAATTACACGGTGATATTTGATTGCATGTAAAGCACTTTTAGCTTTGTACACACCTTCTTTTCGGCGAAAGCCGGCATGCTCTTTGCGATAAACCGATTCTAAAACATTGTACGAAGTTATAATGACATCAACTTGCTTCAGTTTTTTAGGATCCTCAGTTCTAGTGGCTCCATGATAGATCATTGTGGTAAGTTTGCCAGCAGTGTTACTCTCAATCTCGGATTTCCATTGCATAATTGCGACTGTAGGAACCACAACCAGACTTGGTTTACCTCTAGGTTCAGATAGCAACAAGGCAATAGTCTGGATTGTTTTTCCCATTCCCATCTCGTCTGCTAAAATTCCTCCTTTATATTTCGATTGCTCCTGAGCCATTAACCAATGCAGACCCTCTCTTTGAAAAGGCAGCAATTTGATGGTGAGCTCCTCAGGTTGTTCGGCTTGTTTAACTTCGCGTTTTGGAGTCTCCTCGAGATTTTTGAAAACATCTTTAAGATCTGGATGGTTTCTGTATAACGCCTCTCTGGTTTTCGCATTGTACGAGAGTGCAGTACGTCCGGTTCCACGACGACGGCGAGCTGGAGCCGGATTATTATCGTCGCCGTTTTCTTCTTCCTCTTCTTCTTCCTCAACTTCGTCGTCAGAATAGTCCGACCTGCTTTCAACGCTGAGAACTTCATCATCCGAGTAATCTTCAGGCAGTTCCTCTAGTCCATCGGTCGGCACTGAAAGACTTCTCCTAGCTGAAGTTGATGATTCCACATCATTATCAGACGCTTTGTTTTTACTTGTTTTCGGTCGCTTCGATGTAGATGCAGATTTCGAGTTCCTTTTAGCGGGTGCACGACGAGACTGTTTTACGCTGTCCTCTTTGATAAAACCACCTTCCATGGCATCAACATCTTCTTTGTCAAGAAAGTCAGTCTCAGCTTTGAAGTCACTCAGATCATTTGAATCTTCTTCAATTAATCTCTCTTTTCCTTTCAGTGACGCATTTTGAGTCGAGCGAGTTGCCACCCGGCGACGCTTGGGTAATCTCAAGTCTTCATCTAAAGTTATAAGCATCCTCCAAATAAAGTAAAAAGGTGTTCATGGATACCTTCATAGTTTCCTTCGCTGTCGTTAAAATAAGTGTCCTCGCTATCGGGCACTTCTGCAGCGTTGATCTTCCTTGATGATAATACAGCTGAAGTCACAGCGGGAGATGCCGGTGCTCGTTTCGGGGTTGCTAATGCTGCATAAAGAAACTTAGCAATAAACCAATTGACAAATAAATTTGCCACTTACCTTTTGTTTTTTTGGAATTTGTCATTGGACCTTAGAGGATTAGAGTGATCAACAGAAATTAAAAGTCTACATACTCGATAATAATAGCTCGTCAGCTTCGCTATCGTCAACCTCAATAATACGTTCATTCGTGCTAATGTTTTCTTCAAGATCTATGAATGAAGTTTGGAGGCGACTTGACTGTCGGCGATTGCTGGTGGATGGCGACGTCGCGTTGCCGGGACTCAACTCGGAAGCCGAGTTTCTCTGTGCTCTGGTACGACTCGGCATAGTCTGTTTGTGTGAAAAAAATTAGGCGAGTAGTCAGATCAATTCTATCGAGGTAGAGTATTCAGCACACAAAAGAACGAACTTGGTGAAGTTCTGGCAGTCAGCAGGCGTTATGGGTTGCATTTACCGTAACGATCTGATTAGAGTTCCTCATTAGGCCAACGCGCGCGCCACGGCGCGATACTGACGCCTGGTCACGCTTTTTCGCGCCGCTTCCCAATCCGACTTCTTGACAACCATCACTATGGAAGCTTCAAAAGTGGTTTCTGTACACCATATTCTGCTAAGACCTCCATTACATCGAAGCAGCAGCAATTTGTGGCAAATAAAAACCAAAATTTAAAAATATTAGTCATATCTTACAAACCAATTAGACTTTAAGGTTTGAATGAAATTTGTTTAAGCGAATACTTTATTTGCGAGCCATAGCAGTGATGAGCGTTGATGTTTGTAGGGCATGAAGCCCTAAGCTAACGCGTGACTGTCATTTCTGAAACTCCCAAGGGCAGGCTGCACCTGCTTCTACTGAATGGTGAGCGCAATAGTATACTTTTGTTCCAGAGCCGTGAACTCCAAAACAGCATCAGAACAACACAATGCCTGTACGTATATAGTCGAATCCTCAAGCGTGACAGAATGGAATACTGACAAACTGTGTAGAAGGAAATTAAGGACATCAAGCAGTTCCTCGAACTTGCCAGGTTAGTCGAAATCGTGTTTACAGCGCCTCGATCGGATTTGACGAACTGACACTCTGTTTTCTTATCGCTTATAGAAGAAAAGATGCTAAGACTGCCCGTATCAAAAAGAACGGCAGCAAGTTGATCAAGTTCAAGCTCCGCAGCTCGCGTTACCTTTACACTCTTGTCCTTAGCGATGCTGAGAAGGCTCAGAAGCTCACTCAGTCTCTTCCTCCTGGTATGTAGCCTTGAGGATATGTTTAATGTGAAACGGTGTACTGACTGGTTATAATAGGACTCACCGTCACTGAGATCAAAAACTAAGCGGATACAAATTACAATCATAGTTAATGGAGTTCCAAAAGTGCATCTTCGAGAATAGCGATTGGGTTTGTGGGAAGCTACGAAGAGGTTTTGTAATTATAGGATTTAAGCCAAATTTAGTCATTTGAATCAGTAATATTTTTGAGAGACTATCATTTGAATAGAGGTAGCAACTCTTTGTTTTTGTTTTTGAGAGATTTTGTTAGATCTACCCAGTTAAATGAAGATACCCAACAGAATCCTGCCAACTTTCAAATTCACAGTTAACGAGTCACATCAAACTTATGAAGCGATTAGATAGCATTATGACTCTGTGTAATTGAGAAGCTAGTCAATGAGCAGATACGTAACACCGCCCTTTAAAACCTACATAATCGAAACATATTTCAAGTGTACTTCTTAGCTCGCACATTTGCCATAAGAAGACAATTGAATCTAGTGACGGGAATCAACCCTGTCTAATTCTCATAAATGTCGTTCTTGCAACAATTACAGCATGTTACTTTTCTTAACTGGCCGTCGTTTCTTTACGTCAGGCTATGGAACTCGATTGACGAAGCTCTCATGACAAGTTCTGCAAAACGAAAACCAAAAGAACAGAGACTCTTTAAGGTGACTACAATCAGTTATTGCAACTATTCTTTATAGCCCAGATTTATTCATTCCAATGTTCCAATTTATGTGCAAAATTCACTCATGTTTCACTGCTCCAAATAGCAGCTGCTTCCAATCACAAAGCTATTTTTTAACGCTTAGTATTGTTAGCTCTTAACTCCCAAAAATACTGTTATTCCTTTCAATGTACTCCATAGCCTCCAATATTATCTTGATATCATCTTGGTCGCATCCACCAGATTATGCAGAGCAGCTAAATTCCTTCGCGTTGAGCAGAAACTTGTGTGTCGCAGTATAATGGTAGTATATTCCACCCAACACTGCCAGATGCCACACATTGTGCGACGCTCCAATCCAGTCAAAGATTTTGCCCGGGAAGTACCGTTCGGGAAAAAGGAATGCATAAAAAACGACTCCCGCTCCATAGCATGCTAAACTTTTGAGTACTGGCAGAAAGAACAAGAATGTATTGACTGTTCCTCGGGTGAAAGACAAGTGAACCAGAGTCAATCCACCAGATAGTGCCAGGCAAACGAAAAACGCTGCTCTGAAGCCCCTGTTTTCGGGTTTATCAAAGAATGGCTGCCAGGCCATGATAACTCCCACGATTCCTAGAACTGCAGTCACGCCCATGTATGAGAAATGCACTGCCGGTTGACAGTAGAAAGATGTGTATTGTGTCGTCATTATTGAGCACGCAATAAGAATTGAGATACCGGTATAGTCAACGCAAGCAAACTTCTGCTTGTGAGACAGCACTCCAATACTATTGAATGTGTGCCAGATAGTAGAGGTTAATAGACATTTGAGCGCCGCTATTAAAAATATGCCAAAAACTGCTTTGTCGTATCCGTTCATCGTCTCAAATAGCGGAGTTGCAGGATAATAGTAGAGCGCGATCGCCAGCATGATTAGAAATCCAAATCCATGAGTCCAAATGTTACATGTTTCGTTATGCAGCTTGAACATGCTCAGCACACACTCCTTATAAGTCTCACAGAATCGGTATCCACGAAGTATATAAGGATTCTCACGCCAACCTAGCGGTAGTTCGTCATACGTAATGAGCCTTTGTCGCGCAATGTTCAGTGCTGCCTCAATACTTCTTTCCATAGCCATTTTAGTATCGACAACCTGCGGCAGAGTATCTTTGACCGTCGTGTAACATCTTTCCTCTATATCTGATAGCTTGCCCTCGAGAAACTGCATTCCTGCCGTTACTTTTTTGGGTAATGGTCCTCTAGCAACCCAAGACTCCGCATAGTGTTTTTCCAGAATCGCAACAATTGCCTCCCCACGCTTCCAGCTTTCGCCGATCACTTCGCCTCCAACCTGTCCACATGATTCTTGTACCGAAAGAAGAGCATGATACGAGTTCTTAAGACTCTCATCTATTTGGCACAATTTAGATGCGCCGAAGGATTCAACCGCCTCCAGCCGCTGTTCTAATGAACTCAAAAACAGATCCAACTACAGAAAAATGATCAGCAGCTGACTGGCGTCACGTTGTATAAGCAAATACCTTCAAAAGCACGAGGTCTTCGATGGCTTCCAAATCACAGGACAGTTTTTTCGAATGTGCATGGAATGAATGGCGGCGCGAGGTCACAGAATTGGTGGACTGACTGCTCTCTTCGCGCTGCAGCAACGGCGAATCCAGCTCAGTGCCGTCATTCGCAATAGAAATAGCATCGGCTGATACAACACGCAACATCTTCTCAGCATTTGCACTCAATGGGCATCGAGGAGTATTAAACCGGCTGCAGCGGGATTTCCAGCAAGTGGAGTAACGTGGGATCGTTCCGCTATCGATTCGAGATAACCCCTGAATTCTGTAGCGCGCTAATCAACTCCATCTAAAATGAAAGTTTGTTTCAAAACGGAACCGTGCCGCCGGGCCCAGCCCCTTGGTTTTCTATGTCTCTACATTCTTTTTCCCTCTTCGACAAAACAACTTCTTCAGTTCAATAGTTATCTGTTGCACAAAATATATTCAGCACTAAAATCTGTGAAATGAACCTGCATCAATAACTATTTAACCCAATCAACTAATTGCTTTCCCAGATCATAGATACTCTGCTTCAATGAAATATATTCAACTCCCAGTTCACTAATAGACTTTGTGTTGTCTGATTTATAGACATCATTGGTCGCCGCATCAGGATCTGGAATGGTAGGAACTTTACCTTCGAGTTCTGGAAACGACTTGAGCAAATAGGTGCACACCTGCTTCATATCGTAGCTTCCTGCCGAGACCAAATATCTTTGGTTGTCGGACGCTTTATTGTCTAAGGCAAGTATATGAGCCATCGCAACATTGCGTACATCGACCCAAATATGAACCGTGGTTCTCGGAATATACTTCATTGAACCATCTACCAGGCTCAGAATTGCCGCGTTCGAGGTGTTTATAGTCTCGGCACTTACTTCTTGCAGCATAGGACCTCTGTAATTTACATTAGTATTAGCTGAATAAATTAGAGTGCAATTCAAACTCACAAAACTATTGGCGGATCAATGCATGTAATTGTGAAATTTGGCTTTTCTTTGTCCAAAAACTCCCAAGCAGCCTCTTCGGCGAATTTCTTACTGGCACAATACGCAATCACTGGGTTCGCTTGGATAGCTTCATCCCATGTGGTCTGTTTGTAACTATACGTTAACAAGTGATACTATTGATATACAGTTTCGATACTCACAGGGTTCCAATCCTTCTCAGTGTATACATATCCTGGATAGTCACCCTTCATTACATCTTGAATAGCAGCAAAACTGGAAGTGATAACTACTTTTCTGACGTTTGGAGCGTAGGCCTTCGCTGCTGTCAGAACACTGACAGTTCCGTTGATTGCCGGCGTAAGAAGCTCCTCTCGTACATCTTTGACATTGAACCGGAAAGGAGATGCAGTATGAATAATGTAATCCACTCCAGCAACTGCTTCGTCAAAAGCATTTGGTGCAGCAATATCAGGAACAATTACAGTAGACAGCTTATCAGATTGGTATAGCTGCTTAAGGTAATTTGCTTTTTCTTGTGAGCGGACTGTTGCAACTACCTTGTAATCCCGCTCTAGAAGGTAGCGAAGGATCCAGCCAGCAATGAATCCTGAAGCTCCGGTCAAAAGTACGGTAGACATTATAGGTTTGTTCTTGAAGTTTAATGTAATCTGTTTTTCTCGAAGCGCTACTGTCGCCCTATTTATTGAAGATGAGCATCTTTACCCCTCAAAACTGCCAGTGGTTTCGGAAAATCAAGATTAGCCGAACCGATGACATAGCTAGGTTTTGACCAGTATCCCCTTAAAGATCGGGCTAATCAGGTAAAATTTAATTTTCTTCATTCGATACTTTAAATAAAATATAGCTATCCGCTACATTGCAGCCGTGATGATTGATTGAAAGTATGAGAAGGTTGCAGACCCAGAAAAGTTGCAAACCCTATTCAAGATTCTTGAGATCAAAAATGATTAGGGTCGCACTAATTTTGGGCTTTCCCACTGTTACCTCATCGGTAAACTCGGCATCAATGAGCTCTGGTCATTCTTATGATAAACAGAGAAACTATATCAATTATAAATAATATAATATCTGTAAGATAACATTGACAGAAAGTATTTTTATACACTACAGCATGGAACTTGATTTACTACAAATATGAGAATCTTCTTGGATCTAATGGGAAATTTAGGTGAGCGGGCCTTAATTAAAAACTCTGTATCTTGCATTTCTTCTCAACTAGTCCGAAAATAAAAAAAAACTTAACTATGCAACTATTCGAAATCTTGCAGTTTCAGAAAACCATGCTTTTAAATTTTTTGTGTAAAGAGATCAAGAATCATATGGAGCAAGTTTAGTATTTATCAATAGGTTTCTGCAAAAAAAATTTATTACAAATTTGACTTTAAATACCGAAAATATGAACTTTGTACAAAAATTACCAGGAAAATGCTTCCTCAAAATATTCTACCTTCCCGACAGCTTTATCACAGTTTTTAGCAACACTCACACGAGCTAGATCATTGACTGAAGGAGGACCACAGACCAAAATTCCGAGGCTTCCATCTTTGCCATATTCAGTAATTGCATCGCTCACCATCAATGCAACATCAGGTCTTCCCAAATGAGTGTTCAAGGTTGTTGAGCTAGGAATCTTCTCATGTTCTGCACTGGATTCTTCAGATATAGCCGTTTCCGTGGATGATTTAGAGTTCGGTGCGGTGATAAATATTTGAAAATCAATCATTCCATCCGACAGTAGTAATTCGAGCTCTTGAGGAATCCATGTCAAGGCGTTTTCATCATGAACAATCCACCGTACCACAATACGCTGCTTCTTTTCTCTTGCTTTCAAGTCCAAAGCATAAGAAAAACTGCTGTAATACCGATACCACCAGCTATCAAAAAAGCTGTGTCATAAACGTCAAGACGATGTTGAGCGCCGTATGGACCTTCGACTAAAATCTTCATATTTTGTTTTCCAGATCCACTCAAGATACGCTTGACTATTTTGTCCATTATTCCGCGTCTTCTTTTACCCATAATCATCAAGTTTCCTTCTTCTCCAGGAAGGTTTGACTGGAAAGCAGTAAAAGGATGTGACTGCCAAAATCCGGAAGGCATCATTACATACAGGAAAACATATGATCCGGGGTAGAATGCCCAGGACTTCGCATTTCCTATATTCGCTTTGAATACCTCGTTTCCACGACTTTCAAATGTAGCAGTGTGGAATCCTCCGTTAAAAATAATTTTGCCAATACGCACCACCCAGTTGAACACCCAGAATCCCACACATACCCACAAGAACTCTGTGTAACCATCTACTAGCAAAGTCACATGAAGATAGCAGCCGGCAATATAAATTGCTGCAAAAATTATATGGAAAACGTAGAAAATCTCGTGCCATCGAGACCTTAAAACATACAAAGCTTGAAACCACATTACACCTCCGATCACAGTAGCAACCACACCCCACACCCAATAGGGGTTTTCGTAATAAGATGCAAGAGTATGAGTACGGACACCAAACATGGTCCACACAACAGAATGAATGGCAGCGAGAATAAACGTGCTTCGCGAAATCCATCGATGATAGGTATTAAAAGTTTCATAAGACCAGCCAGTGACCATCATAAGAGGATCATTTCGAATTCCAAATAAGAAAAGAAGCGGTAGTTGACCAAAAGACATAATTCCGGTACGATTCGCAACGTTTCTGAGCTGTACAGCGTAGAAATCATCACTATAAGAGTTGGGATGTATATGAGGATATCGAACAGTAATCATCAACAAATTCATAATATAATGAATCACTATAATAAATACTCTATATAAAAATATATTAAGAAGAATATGTAACATATAATCTACCTTTTACCCTCTCCTTTAATTAAATTGTATTAAGAAGAATATATAACAGGGCCTTTGGCGAGGCAAGGTAGAAATATATTTTAACCGTAAGGTAGAAATATACGAAGTAAGCCGAGACAAAGGTATATAATATCACTTTATATTACAATGTAATAAAAATATATTATTAAGAATATTTAACATATGTGGTCTGGTTGGAATAAAACCAAAGTAAGGAATAGGACAACTATGACGCCCGGAAAAAGTCGGAGGAATAATGAAGTATTTGCGAAGAAAGTTCATTTTTAGGCGGACCATTGTTTTAGGAAAAGCTTTGCTCATGAAGTTATAGACAATGCCAATAAGAACAACTAAAGCCCAGTATCCAATAATTGCTTCGCTTTATCATAATTAATTAGCAAATATACCAAAACGCATAGTAAATGATTCTTACCTAAAATAGGTACCAAGAGCTACTTGGCCATAAAACGGAACATAAAAGTTCATTGTGAGCAGGTATAAGGTCGCATTTGCAGTCATAGGAGTATCCGGATAAATATCTCCAACAGTGAGAGTAGAAGAGTTCAAAATCCAATGAGTTACAGAAGCGTTTTTCCATAGACTGTACATTTCCTCGTAAGACGGAATATCATACATGCTGTCTGCGTACGCCTTGTTATAAAATTTCACGTAACCCTCGATTTCTCTCATTTGAGAAGGAGCGTAAGTGTGAAGACAATCAAGCACTGAAATCCAAAAAATCTGATTTGAACAGTATAATGCATTATCGTCATCGTCAACAAGTCCGCCAAAGACCTGTAAACTGTCTAGGCAAGCCGAATTACATGCATATAGCTCATTGTGAGTCGAAAACGCATAAATATCTGCAGTGACCAAAGAAACAAGACAGCTGAGTGCAATTAAAAATGTTTTATTAAACAAAATCATCTTAGCAACTATGCAGTGATGCTGAAATAATTGAGAGGCAGGAAAAAAAACTTCCCACTGTTTGGCATGAGATGATTATTAAATGATTGATGCTGTGCCCAGACTTGTGCACGTCCATTTTTATTTTGCTCTTGGCAGAAAACGTCAAAAATTGCGCGCATTGGCAAACGGAGCTTGATAGATGTTTGCACAATTTTCTCTGGTCCATCCGAGGGTAGCTAACAACAATAGGTTTCCTTGGTAATACTATGTTTGAGAAAGAAGGCTTAAACAGTGATAATATCAGACGTGACTTTGAAATCCACTCCTTCTGCTAGAAAAAAAGCCATTCTTTAATTATCTGTGTGATTTGGAATCATGTTTGACAAGAGTATCACTTGATCGCTTCGTTTCGCTCATCGAGCAATATCAAAGGGCCCAAAGTTTAACTGTCCTCTTCGTCGTTTGAATAATTTCACCAATTTGCACCCTCAAATAGATTTAAATCGTTTGTAGTATTATATTCTGAGTTTTAAAAAAAGCGAAACCTGTATTTATCTTGTCGTTTTCCATCGAGATTTGCTACGCTTACACGAATGACATGAGATTTAAAAACCAAAACCGTTGGTACAAACCAACTAGCTTAAACTTTAAAAACCTAGCTCTTGTTTCTGCACTGCGCTAGGGTACATCGTACGAAAGTCATTCCGTAGCATTACAACCCCTGAAACTGAAACGGTCCAAACACTAATGAGTCAACAATAGTGGACAAAGAGCGCTGTAGAAGTCAATTGGCTAGTTATGTAGTTATTTGGGAAGTCATGTGAAAAGTACGATTAATGTGATACTCGTCAAAAAGCAAACTGCCAGTCAAAGATTTTAGTTACATGTATTCTAACAACCCTCTAAATTGAAAGATACGGTATAGCTACATGTAAGAAATCTGCGGTCTATCTGACTCAAACCAAACTTTAGAGTCGTTTAATCAAAGAAAAATTTTCATGAGAAGTCTCTAAAATCAAATAAATTGTGTCAAAATGAGTCAAAATACGTCAAGAAGTAATGCTGTAGATTGCTTCTACACAGCTTACAGTGTTACAGAAATACTTTAACTTCTCTTTACTCAACTGATTATATAATGGATGAACAACAAGATATCCATTTTCTAATCTCAAGCAGCCATCTACTAGGCTAGACGCCAATGTTTGGTAGTGCTAGTTCTAAGTTTCGAAAGTGTCAGTGTAATTTTTTTCGAGGTTTTGAACAATCTGTGCTGACATCTGTGAACGAGCCACAAATTTGCTCGTTTATATTGTGTTTTGACAAAAGACTTTGAACTAACTAGACAGATCAATTCGCATTTGACCAAACGCAGATTTAAATTTTGATTAAATTAGGATTTTTATCCCTTAAAATTTGTTCAAAAATTCATTTAAGAGAAAAGGGTCCTTAAACTTTTATAAAGACCATAATTCAATTAGAATGAGCCGTCTTGACACGTTTAATCAATCCCACCTGATTTACTCATAGTTTTGATACCAATTACTAAACTTTTATAACCAAAATAGAAGACTAGTAAATCTTTAAAATAACCACCAAATATGGAGTTTTGGAGAATACTTGTCACCGGAAGTATGTATTATGGAAAACGGCGTTTGGTCTAGTTGTTGTCTATTTTTCTATTTGCCCAAACTTGACCATCCCTGCACAATTGCACAGCTGCAGGCTGATTATGCCATGTATAGAGATCTCAACTACAATGAAGCCTTAGAGAGAGCAGATTGTGTTGAGAGCAAAATAGGTCATGAACAGAAACTTTTGTGTTTAAATTAACAAGTCATAGAAATAAACAAGATCATCTTCAGTTCATCTTTGTGATCAGATGCCAAACATTTTGGTTTCTCCTAATTTAATTCACTTTTGCCCATAAGTGTGTTGACTTGTGTTAATAGGGGTTGGTACCTCATGGGACTAGGGCTAAAGCATTACCAAATTGGAAATTTGATCCTCGTGACCTCGGATTCTTGTCATCGCATGTTTTTGGAGTGGCAGACAGCAAAGACGTCGATTGAGATTGAAACATCTTCACAGCAGAAATGTAGATGCTGATGGTGCTGCAAGAAGACTCTGTTGAGTATACCATGGAAAGATATTCAGTAACTTGGTCATCATGGTAAGAAGTGGTAGGAAGCCAAACTTGGGGTTCATTCAACTTATTCCAGGGAGGGAAGCAAAAAGGACGCGGTTCTAGATGCGAGGACTCTTGCCGAAGGTAATGATTGACTGTAGAGAGAAGATGGTCAAGTCGAGACTCTTACTTCAGAGGACCATGGGCAGATAACGAGTTGCTCCAGTGGAGATATCGTAGGTTGTGCTGGCGAGGTCGCAGCACGTCAAGATATCTTTTAGATCTGAATGAAGTGTTCATTGGTTAGTATATAAATAACATAAAAAAACGAACTTTTGTATTTAGATTGGATGATGTAGACTATAAGACGATGGGATACGTTAAACATACAGCGCGCCCATTGCTGACGGTGAATGGTCATCTAAGTTTGTTTATGTTACCCGATATCAGGGGCTCTAAATCTGGATGACCCAGAAATGCATTCATTGAAGAGCTAAATGCAAAAAGTTACGAGCCTAATTCCGAGTGGTTGGACCTGGTTTTGCGGACGAAAATTTAGTACAGTATACCAAATCAAGACGTGGACTACAAAGACGCTTCAGAAACAAAATAAGGTAGGTTAACAATCAAAATTTAATTAGGTCCCGTGTTCCCAGTCCTCCAAACAATCTCCAGCAATAACATATAGAGTTGATTATGTAGTGTATCAATTGACTAAAACAACTCAAATCTAGCATTTGTGCAAAAGGTTTGTTTGGAAGGGCAATCAGGCTGCCAGCTAACGCTTCACAACTAAAATAGGATGCCTACAGCATGGGAAAACACTAACTCAGGAAGATAGAGCAGATATGACAAAAGAAAAAAAAAGAGGAAGATAATACGAGTAAATCAGCGGGACGATTCTTCACGGCGCTGCCGCAATGATGGTGACATTGGAAATAATATCAGAACCTGCATTTTGCATATCAAATTCAGACCGACCCAATTTATCAGATCATAATACAGTTTACGTATTTTAGAGAGTTTGTGGTGTTGAAGATAGAGATTGTTGTCACAATATCGTTGGGAAGTGCAGCACATACTCAGATGGGCGCATACCATACATTCACTTTAAACTCGATTCGCAAATTATGGAACAGAGTAGCAAAACTAATTTTTTCAACAGGTGTTATATTGTAACGGTGGGTGTCAATGCATCTGCAGATGACATTAAAGAAATCGAGATGGAAAGGGACATGTATTTTTTTAATTCCGTATATTACACTTGAAACGTACCCATAACTTTTCCTTTTATACTCCAACCTAAGCCTGAACGCAAGTTAGTTTCTCTACTAAGACATTAATCATAATCGCACAGTACACACCTTCAAAGCGAATTTTCGCTGGGGGAAAGCGATAAGCTTCTTCTTCTGCTTCTCGGTGACAAGGCTCTTCTGCTTGGGAGTAAGCGCTCTCCGCAGAGCACGGGTCTTCTTGGCGCGGAGATCGAGAGGAGCGTACTTCTTGTTGGCGTAAAAGGCGCGGAGAGCAGTGCGCTGCTGCTGGTTGATGACGGTGAGAACGCGAGCGATGTTCTTACGGACGGTGTTCATGCGGATGAGGTTCGAGGCCGAGGCACCGCGAGCCTTCTGGGCCTTAAGCGAGGCGAGCTCCTGCTTGAACTCGTCGAGCTGCTTCTCGAGCTCCGCCTTGGACTTTTCGCGGAGAGTGTAGGCCTTGACACCGGGCTGTTTCACGATCTGTTAGCGCTGCTTCTGTCTGCCTCGTCGTGTGGCGATTCAGTCAGGAAGAACATAGTTGCGCTCAACGCACGCTCTAAAACGCATATAACCAAATAATTCCATCTGTACGTACCATTGTGTTGTGTTGCTGTAGTTGGGTATGAACGGTGGTTGCTGGACAATCCGCCTAACTTCCCTGAGCCTTCGAGAAATCCAGAGTGTGCGGCGCAGGTAGAAGTTACGCGTGACTGCTCATTCAAAATGTAGGGCTACTGGCAGTATTTATTCTACAGCCCTACACTCTAGTCACGTGTATAGACTGTCCAGGAAGACCGACGTCTATGCAGATATGCGCATCACTTGCATTAGAGTTTTTTTATTGTGAGGAGTAACTACAGAGAGATACAGTAGTTATCTATATCGATGTTTGTTTTGCTTCGTTCTTTTTTTTCTGTTCTTTGTCCTTATCTTTTTGTATTATTTTTCTTATAATACTTTGCTGATAAGTGTTTGATTGGATGAAGACGTCATAGGAAAAATTAAAGGTTAACGAAATACTACGAGCTCGCATCACACTAGAGACCTCATGTAACAAAGCCCTAAGAATAGGGTTTTTCGTCAATAGGGTTTTTCGTCAATAGGGTTTTCGTCAATAGGGTTTTCGTCA
>JAJLXV010000217.1:0-22518 GCA_030571435.1 Myxozyma mucilagina | reverse complement strand
GGGGAATAATTTGATAAACCCTAGAATCTCACATAACTCTCAAGTTATCGTGACAATAGCTTGGAGTATGGATAAACCATTCCCTTGTCCCGGCGGCCACTGGTTAGCTGACTCGAGGCGAGCAGCGTTCTGCGCGCGGATGGATTAGCATGTTGTTTGTACTTGTTTGTATTGAGTACTATGTATTTCAGTTTGTATTAGTCAAAGTATGATAATCTGTGATTGAAAGGCGAGGGGCGAGGGGCGAGGATGCGCGCAGAGATCAGGTTGTGTGGAAAAAGGAAAGCAAAAAAAAAACAATTAACAGTGCCTTTATTATTCAAATCAACATTTCAAATATCTTTTTTTATTATTCTTTCATAATTCAGTAAAGTAGTGCAATATTTATTGTATCTTGTAAATCTCATCAAGTCAAATAGGTATCGTTCTCAGAATTGCTGCAGTTAGTACATAATAATTTCAGCTTCACCAAACTCGTTAGCACAGCCAATTATTTACTTTGACTTATATAAAAATCACGGTTCTTGAATTCATATGGGTATGCACATTCGAATTTTACGCGTTTTCACCATTGTGGTTTAGGAGATGTAATTAGGAAAAACCCTATTGACGAAAACCCTTGAGATATATGACCTTATCTAGATGCGTTTTCCTCTTGCCTTTCTGATTTTTGTCTGAACTCATAGGATTAGTAATCGCTTTTGCGTGCTTCGTATTTATTTAAAAGAATTTAAGAATATGTTGTTGACTCTTATTTGAAAGTCTTGGATCCAGTGAGCGACGATGAGGCTATGTACCTTACTGCCGTACCTTGCTGCAGAAGTCTGAGATACCAACTGATTTGGCTGAAAATGGATTTGAAAGAGTCTTTCAGTTGTATATTTTTCAAACCTTGATGCATTATTTCAGTGCTCAGTTTATCATTTCCAGGACAGAGCTCATGTTAATGTGCGTTAAAACAAAAAGATAGACTACAATTAAAGAACGGCAACACAATAGTAGCAACTAAGTTGATTTACTCGTAATTAATCTACATAGAACATTTAGAAAATCGGTCTGCGTATAATATAGAGAAAAGTACACAAGAGTGCGTAACTAAAAGTTGGAATCACGACACGACACAACACATGGTTCCGTTTCATAGCACCTTTTTCGTACACCGCTTCATTACAATCTCTCTCAATTCAAAAAATTGCTTCATGATACATGAAATAAACATTAACATCGATTATCGTATCTAACCATTGCATTCAGATAGTGAACGCTTTATCATACACACCATTCAGTAGCTGTACATTATCAACAAACCTTCCAAAATTGCAAAAAGTGTCATTGCAAATGGCGAATCACTCATCTGTCTTGAATAAGCTTTAGACTATAGCTTGCATAGCACATACACTAGGCAGTTGACGCCCATTAGGAGTTTGAGTTGTTAGTCCAACAATTGAACATAATTACTTGGGCAAATGCCAACTTCACCATTTGCCCGTCGCGCTTGCCACCATCGTCCACTAACATCACTAACTTCCAGCACCTCACCCTTTACGAATGAAATCTCATTAGCGTCTTCAGGGTTCGCATCGTACGAATATATCGCCCGTGCTCGCAGCGGGTACTCTGTCGGCGCATCTAGCGTCTCCAACATTTCGGTAGTACCGACTACTTGCGACGCGTTTGCAATCGCAGAAGAAGACGCAGCAGCACCGAGAATTCCTCCCGTCGTCGGTGTTTGTAATGGATTATATGCCGTCGCCGCTCTTGATGGCTCGCGCATACTAGCTGTTTCAAACCCGCTTAACTGTGCACTCGTGTACATTTGCCCGTTAGTTCCCGGAGGCGCTGGCGCTGCGCGTGGTGAGTACCCTCTTTGTTGCTGTGCGGAGTACATGTATGGTCTTGCAGAGAGCGGTTTGCTGTTTTCTGCTATCGCGATAGGTTGCTGTGTGGGTACGACTTCTCTGTCTAATGCGTACGAATCGACGAATCTGTGAATGGCAGCATTGCGTGTTGTGCCAAAGTAAAAGACCCAAATGATGTTTATGATTGAAAGTAAAATGTATCCGGCAGCAGCGGCCGCGTCTGCTGCTCGTCCGGTGTATACTAAATTATTCGTAGAGTTTGTTGAATATATAATGCCTGCCGCAGTGAATCCCACTACGGCGACTCGGTACACTTCGAAACATGAAACGGGAAGACAAAAAACAAAAGATATCCCGAGAATTAAAACAAACTGATATGCTAAACCCCACCATGAGAACTGCGGATACGCGCCTGTGACATCTGCGGAAATACTACTCGCAAACGCAATCACCCAGCCAATCTACAGAAATGTCAGTCAGATAGCACTCTTGATAAATATGCAGCAAGACTCACGATTGAAACAGAAATCGTCGCAAGCGCGAAGGGGTCGCCGAGTAGCAACTTGATATCAAACTGGCGCGCGTCGTCCACCATCTTTTCGCCGCGTCCGGAGCAACCAACCAACCCAACTTGTCGACGGACAAACCACAATCGAACAATTAGACAGTGCAATAATAAATACTCTTCAATCTGCAACTCTCATCCTCCGAAACCACAGCTTCCTTGTTCCTGTTCTTTTTGACTTTTTTTTTCCTGTGTTTGTTCACGCGCCTCTCCCTTTTGTGCTATAAGCTCGCTGAATACTGCTAATTAAAGAATCGCTGCCTGAACCGCAACCCGTGTTTCGGCGTGGAATGTGAACCCAAATAAATTTGAACCGGTTTGATTCAGCGCCGCATCTGTGTGATGCCATTGTTTTACTTTAATTTGATCCAATTTCGCAAATGTGACTTGAATTTGTCTTCTTCACCGAAATTAAAAAGGGCCCTCGTGAGAACTTGCTTGGATCGTGCACTCGTTATCTGCGAGATTTGACCAGGCAACTGATTGGGTTTTGTTTAGTGCTGCGCAGTTCTGTGTCAATGTAATAGATTGTAGCATGAATTGAACCAGACTGCGCTCTGATCAAACAATTCATCCCCATTTTATCAATCAAATACTCAATCAAATACTCAATCAAAGTCCTCAAAATTAGCTATATGAACAGTCGCGTCTATGCAAATAAGCCCTCAAAAACGAGGAACACTATTACTGAGAGCATGTCATTAACAGCACTTTTCACATACAAAACTTGATGGCCATCCAACGAGAACTGAAAATCTGCTACAACCCAATTATGCTTACTTCATCTACACACAATCTAGTAGCTTCAAACAGAGTTGAATAGCAACTTTAAGACGTGGCACGCAACATACGGCAGTCTGTTAGAGAGCTGCTCATCTGCAGACGTTATCCAGAGTACTTCTAAGACGAGAGTCTAATGATTACACTTCGGCGCGTATCAGAGCAGAAACTAGGACCAAGGCTTCTTAAACTGAACAATGATTCGCATATTTGGCCGGATGATTACAGTAACGTAAAGCTGTTTATGTTAATAGTCTGATTATGATACTGACCCTCGTGATCATTTGGTATTTCAAATCGTACATATATTCAAAAAATATTTAAAATCTACATATAAGTGGGATCGTGCCATGGACCAGCATCCGACAACTCACATCCTCCCTCGCACTCGCATTGTCCTCCAAACTTCTTGGGAAGGTTCTCGCTGGGAACCTGTTTAAGCAGTTCACTCTGGTAATTGCTGCTCAAAATGAAAATCTTTGACACCGTGACGGGATCAAGAAGAGGACGAATGAGTCTAAATGCAGTCGAGAATCCAAAAGGGGCATTAATCATGTAGAATTTACTGTAGAAAATTGTGTCAACTATAAATTTCAAATGCCGATCACCATTTAGGCTTTACTTACCCCATACGCTCAGGATAGTAGTTTTGACCAATTATAGAAGCTTCACGCACGTACTGGTACACCTGGTTGATGCTCGACAAACCGACGCCTTTCAAATCCATAATTGTGCAGGAAGTCTCGACTAAAACGCCAACCTTTCGGGAGCATGCAGCCTACAAAAATTAATACCGCAACCCGTAAAAAATCAGACAGCCGCTATTCATACCAATCGCTTCGAGGTGAAAGTCTCGTACTCCCACACTAAATTCTGTAACATGCGCTCAAAAGTAGTGATCTTGTACATCTCTGTCAAGTTGACCGATCCAAGCTGCTCAATGTACACGGGCCGTCCGTCCTGCAGATCGGCTATTAGCTTCCCAACCCACACACTGCCAATTCAATGATTTTCGAATGATACGTACAACGTCGGTCTTGTGATAATACTGCGGGTAGTATTTTGAGACAAGCGGCTTTTCGTCATAATGGAAGTTGGCAACAACATCGTCAACCTTGAAATCCTTCCGCCACTTTTCACAGGCGAGGAACATCTCCTTAGCTTTGGCAACATCGAATTTACGTGCTCGCAAGAATCGCAACTAAAAAAGATAAAAAGAAGCATAACAAGTAAGCGTATAAACTTTCGAAAGATAAAATTTGGAAAAAGACCTACCAATGACGCGTCGTCCAGGCGCTCAGTGCATCCGGCAGCCTTCAGCTCGTTTCGAAGCATACCAACCTTAGCCTGTTGCTCGGGCGACACGTTTCCCAAAAATCCAGGAGGAGCATTGGGACCACATGTCTCGGGGATAGGCAGCGAGGTGTGCGTCTCAGCGGGTGCGCTATATAAAAACGGAAAGATTAGATCTAAGTGATTACGTTGAGAGTGGCAACATACGCTTCTTCCTAGAGAACGCAAATCAATTGTCAGTATCTTATCCAAAGCCTATGCGGTAATTCAATAATTAAAAATACATACAGCAGACATTGTTGTACAATTGAGAGTCGTTAGTGGAATACAAAAGGCTTTCTATTGCTGGAGATTTCAAATGGGACGAAATGAGTCGCGACAGAAAAAAATAATCGCTTCTAACTTCACTGAGCAATAAATAAACCAGTGACAAGTTCAGCGCAACAACGACCAAATTGTGCCGAAAAAAGGGGCCAAAAAGTCAAATAGGTGGATCGAGACGGGTATAGAAGAAGTACGTGCAAATATACAAGAAGCAACAGCAACGAGGCGGCGCGCGCGAGAATGGGTCAAAGCGGTCGCGGCGTCTGGCGTTTGCTCTCTTTCGGATTATCACAAACCCCTTACGCGGCTTCTCTCGGCCTTTCGCTCCTTGCCTATGTAGTTCCCGTCACGCCGAACATAAACTTATCTACATGGAAAACTTCGTAAAAACAATCACGCAAATATAGTTTTATATATGTATTACATTATTAATCTGAAAATCTAATCTTCTACCCGAATCAGCCTTCTTCTATTTCAATTTTTAAGCGTAGTACCGCGGCTCATCAAAAACGTGGTAGCGGTGTCCGCGAACTCCCTCTCCTCGGAACATAGCCGGGTATCGTAGCTCCTCCGCTACTACTGACTCAGGAATCTGAGTATTGCTAGAAGTAGGATCAACGCCAACTAAGAACTTTCCAGTTTGGATCTCAGTATCAGTGATAGTGCCACGACTAACGCGCGCATACGCAATACGCTTGATGTCCTTGTACAAGATATATTCACACCATCTATCCCAATCAGACGGATCAATGTCGTTCATCCGAGTGTGTTTGCTGACATATGTGTTGTAGTTTCCTTCAAGAGGTTTGGTCACCAAATAACTGAGCAGAATTGTCGGGTTCGAGGTGCCAGCCATGATTTCACTCACTCCCAAAGTCTGTAGTCGTCGATCTTCAACATCTTCTTCCTGACCACTGTGGAATACGATAACATCAACCTTTTCTCCGTAGACATCAAGTGTAGCATGAATGGCAGGAGCCAACTCTCCAACTGGAGAAGGCAACAAATGATGAGTAGAGTTCAAAATAGGGAACTTTGACAATAAGGCAACACCCCACGTGTGGCGGTTGGGACCTGGACCGTAATCAACATACATGCCCAGATCTTCAGCAATTTGCTGCGTTACATCACGGTTGCCCATAATGATACGCTGCGTATCAGACTCAAGCAGTCCAATAACATCTAGCTCAAGTTCCCGAATAGCATCCCGCATACGTATCTCACTAGCCCACATATCATTGTCAAGGCCAAAGTGAATAGTCCAGACACCAGCTGTCATAAGTTTCGCGTCTGGATGATATGGTTTGGGAACCTCATGATCCGTTCGGCGCCACGCAACAGTAACGCTTAGCATTGAAATTGCAGTCACGTAGATCAGTGCCATCGAGCGCACTTTATAGAAATTGATGTTTACTTTCTTCGAGTTGGGACTGAACACGCCAGTACTTCCGCTGGCAGGAACTTTCTTAGCACCGTACACACCGAGACCAATCAGAATCATAGATGCAGTTACCAAAATATCGGTGCGCTCTCGTAATAATGGTCCACCTGGAACAAATGCGTATGCCACGACCCACACATGGGCAAGAACAAGAAGATCGTAGAACAAAAATCCAAGACCAAATACAAGTCCAGGAGAATGAATTGAGGCCGACTCAAAAAATACTGGAACTATGGATAGCAAATAGACCGTGAGCACAAGACCACCAGCGTATCCGAACCAGCCATCAAATTTGTAGAGCACGAAAGCACCAACACTGCCAATTACAAAAGTGCTCCAGTTGCCAACAGTTTGCTTACTAGTCACTCCAAGATACACTCCGAGCGCCATAGCAAGAATTGTGACAGCTCCATAAGGAACCGGAAGAGGTCCTGTTAACGGATAGCCATCCCAAACCCAGTAGATTATGGTCGACGAATCAGATAGTAATGAGTGTAGACTGAAAAGCAACCCTGCCAGTCCGCATGCTGCAAAAAATGACGATCCGCTCTTACTAGGTGACACAGCCTCACCAGCTCCTTGCTGAGGTCTGGTAGTAAGCAGAGCAGAGACAACACCAACAATCAGACCAGCTTTATTCCATCCACCATTCTCCTTGTGCATAATAGGCCAGATCGGATTGTTTGCGTAGAGCGAGAACTTGGCAAGAACTGACAAAATAAAACCAATCGAAAACGAAGTAGCTTTTGATAGACCAAGGAAAGGTCTCGCGGTAATGTTATGAAACTGTGTAGCCACAGAAATAGTGGCAAGCATGCAAGCACCGCTGACTGTAAGCAATCGATCACTGGGGCCCGGAACAAGATAAGCTGCCACGCCTAAAACCGTGCCCAACTGAGCTAATTGAGGAATTTTTCCAAAAAGAGTGGTAAGACCGGGTATACAAAGGAAGAAAGGAGCAATGGTTGACAGTAAAGTTACCTCATAGCCTGAAATGCCCATGTACCATAAAGGAAAATACCAAATTAATAGGCCGAGCGAAGTTAACACTGACCAAAAAATGAAAGAATTACAAACGTCAACCGTAAATGATACAAACGCAGCTATACTAAAACCCGTCATGTATCCGGAATCCTTCACTCTGAGATCACTTTAGAAAAAAATTAGCAAACAAATAACTAATAATAAAATTCAATTTAGAATGAGCTTACCGAGAGGCAGCAGATGTTGAAACAGTGGAAACACTAAATTGATAAAATGTATTAATAAATCTTCTATAAAAGTACAGGATTCTGTTACTGTAGGAACCAAATAACACTCATACTACAGTAAATAAATCAAGCAAGTCATGAAACTCTCCTTCTGAGTTTCATTTCTACACCAAATAGGAATGTACGTACCCATTCGTTATTCCATTCATATCCACTACTCTAAGCTCAAACCCACTGAAATCTAAAGCTGTCACAGAGTCGAAAGCAACGTCGAAAAAGATCAATGACCATTCAAAAAAGGCATAAATCGTGTATGCTACAAACAAATCGTCAGAGCGAACACTCAACCTAAACACAAGTATATAACAAATGTGAGAGAATCTTACCGCCTGCGACATGATTGACCTTATGTTGAATGAAAAAGTACACCAGGGGAATAATCATGACAAAAAACGAAGTGCCAAACAACTTGCGATATTTGTGTGATTTGGATCCAGGACGTGAAAGTAAAATTCCACCAACTGTCCAAGGCAAAGTGAGCAAGAGGTACGCAATCATGAATATGTCGTGCCAGTCATGGTCGTCAGTAGAAGTAATGTATACTAAGTCAAAAGTTAGAATCCGCGCTCGATTCGTGCAGTCAAATATGCAATTACCCCATCCACCGCATGTAAATGTGCGGAGCAAACCAACGGCGACGTATGCCCTAGGACCCCATGCGCCGGGCTTGTTGTATAAAAGATAAGTAAGGAAAACCAAAGCAAAGCGAGGGCCTGATTACTGATAAATAACTCCATTGTTAGATTTGTAAGAGAACTGAACGTACCCGCAGTAACAGCAATGAAGAGCTGAAAGATACTACGTTCCGGATAACGATCTCCAATTGTAGCAGATACAGAAGGAAACCTCAATCGCAATCAGCATTGGTATACGACTCTGTCGCTTTCCAGTCACTGACTTACCATTCGTCCGGATATCCGTAGTATTCATTGCGTACAATCTTTTGGAAATGTAATGACATGCCCACGACTAACGCGCTGAGAAATGCATCTTGGAATTGGCTTGTTAATTTACAACCACAATCATCAAGTAGCCTCAGTTTCAGTCTACTTACATCCAGCAAATGCCGAATGAGCATATGATACCCATTTTCCATTGGCCTATTGATTATGACACATTAGTACAGATACTCAAATGTTGTTTGGTTAACCCAAAAACTAGGCTACCAGCTTTTAGCTGCATTAAAATCTCGACTTACGGATGCAACAACCGTTCCCGGCTTCATCCTTTTCTCCGCAATGGCCGACATGCTTAAGCAACTGAATGGAAAAACAGTGCGTCGCAGAAATACAATAATAGGTGTAATGTGCACTTGTGGGAATTGCCAGGCGCACGAATTAGAGAGGGCGCAATGATACAGAAAGCTTAATTCTATAGTAGAATTTAAGCCTCGGTCAGGACTTACTGGCTATAACAATCAATCAGATCAGTAACTGTATTGTTTGCATCTGTTTACAATGATATCAAACGAACCAAGTTTAGATGAGAAATACATGTCTCTGGCTTTGGAGCAAGCAAAGAAGTGCGTGCCTACACCAACTGCCTTTTGCGTCGGAGCGGTCATTGTGCTACCCCGGAAAAGCGAGGCCAATCCCACAGCCGAAGGTAAATGTTTACTGTTACGGAAAGATTTTGAAACTCACGCTGCAGCTTTCGTATCGTAAAGACATTGTTCTCTCTACTGGTTACTCTCGCGAGCTGCCTGGAAACACTCACGCTGAGCAATGTGCTCTTGAGAAATTGTCGACAAACCCACCGCCCAAGTCGGCAATTATCTATACTACGATGGAGCCTTGTAGCGAACGATTGAGTGGCAATCTTCCATGTGTTGATCGTATAATTCAGGCTGGCATCTTCAATACCGTCAAAGTTGGTGTATTGGAGCCAGACACGTTCATAAAAAAAAATATTGGTCGCGAAAAACTTGCCGAAGAAGGCATACAGTATGATCATGTACCTGGGTTTGACAGTCAATGCTTAGCCGTAGCTGAGCAGGGACACTAAAGAACTGGGAAGAACTTGCGTAGCCGTTCAACGACCACATCATTGCATTACGGTCAGCTAGTGTTCCCAATTGTATAATTCATTACCTAAATTACAATAGGTGTTTAATGTACAAAGAGCTGTTCGTGACCGTTACTTTCCGTTTCGCCCAATCATGCCTTACTCCCCAACTTATTCACAAAGATTTGATAAACAAGCACAGGTGGACTTTATCATTGACTTCCTCTTGACTGCACTTGGTTTTTCTCTTTTCTCCTTCTCTGCTTCGATTCAAATTCGTGCCATTCTCCCAGATCACCTAGCCTGAAAGCAAAATCGTTTTAGCATGTAGATTATATGAAAAATAAAGAATGACTTACATGTTTGGCCGGCAAGGTCTTGGTTCTTCTATAGCAAAGTATGGACTTTTTAATGCTTGCTCTGCTGAAGGGCGCTGAGACGGACTCAATGAGAGTAATTCAGAGGCCAGTTCCAATCCGTGAGGTGGAAGTACACTGCAAATTAGTCAGTAAAAGCCGACAAAGTGTAGAACTCATTGTCATAATGCGTACCTTTCAAACATTGACTTGAATTTGTTTTCCTTCTCTTCCGGCGGCTTCACAAGTTCGTACCAAGGAAGCAGCTCCACATCAGGCCAACTATCCTTAGTAGGAGTTCCCATCACAGAAAATATTGTTTCAAGTTGCTGTATTTCATCATGCCCCTGAAAAATAGCTGATCGGGTGTACAGTTCAATCATTAAGCATCCAGCACCCCAAACATCAACTGCAGCGCCATATGCAGTGGCTCCCAGCAAAAGTTCAGGAGGACGATACCAAAGCGTAATCACGCGATTTGTGTAATCAAGAGTAGATTTGTGTTTGTTGTAAAATCTTGCTAATCCAAAATCAGCAAGTTTAAGCTGACCCTCACTACTAATCAATATATTTGATCCTTTTATATCTCGGTGCAGCACCCCTCGTTTGTGAAGATATGCCAGTCCTTCAAGTAGCTGCCCAAACAGATACTTGATATGACTATGTTCCAATTTAAAGGTTGGATGAGTCAAAATTCCAGTTAGATCATGATCAACATATTCAAATACCATATAAACGGAAGACTTCTCAACCATGATCTCAAGTAGTGCAACAACATTAGCATGACGGACAGACTGCAACAGCTTGATTTCGCGCAGAGCCGTGATAGGGAATCCGTCTCGCTCTGACTCCATTCTGATCCGTTTGAGAGCAACTCTTTCGTTCGTCACCAAATTGATAGCTTTATAAACTTTTCCATAAGTTCCTTCACCAACTTGTGACTGGCGCTCGTAAACTGAACCTACACGGTCTTGTTTCCTTAATTTTAGCATATTCGTGCTAGCCGCTAAATCTTTGGCATATGTATCTGGATACCCAGGTCTCATTCGATCGTCAGAGCTTTCATTAACTGTAAGATTATTAGACTTTTCAAGCATGGATATTTCAGAAGCAGTTTCTAGATTCCTGTGATCATCGTTTTTGTGTTCTTGTCTTCCCAAGCTCCTGTAGTTCCGTTCCGTAACTCCGTCACTCGGCTCGTCGTCATACTCTATTCGTCGCTTTTGGTGGTTTCCATTCCGTCCTTGCTGACGATTACCGTCTTTTTGGTTTGAATACTTTGATTGGCCATTGAAAACTCGAGAAGAAAAAGTTTTGTTGAACTCTCTGGATGGAATTTTAAAAAAAGTTTTCTTTGCGTTCCCTTCAAGTCTGTCACTAATAACTGGACTCATGTCATCGAATCTCTGCGTGTTTCTCGAACGCCGTGTATCAGGCATCGGGGGAACATCACGGGGATCAGGTAAATCAGTCGGAACTGAGACTCGCGACGAACTAGCACTGCTTTTCGGGGTATGCAAATCTTCCGTGGCGCTCTGTCTTTTACTTTGAGGCACAATATCTGGACCAAAGCGTGACCGTCTTTTTCTGAAGTCTGTGGAAGAATCTTCTCCCCCTTCTGATTGTTTGTCTTGTACTCGTGAATGTAAAGAAGCTCTTTCGGTAGAAACATGCACAGTTTTGTGAGGATCCTGCGTCGTAATCGCGTTCGTATTTCGAGAGCTGTAGACAAACGAATTGCGTGAAGGTGGTAAAGGAGTCGCATCAGGGGGAGGAGGCGGAGGAGGATGATAGTCTTTAAAAAACTCGTCGCCATGCGACGTTCGAGCACGGCTATTACCCTTTGGATGCGATCTGCTGGAAGAATTGTGAGATGACTGATAGAATGAATGTGAAACAGGCGATTCCACAGGCTGCCTTGAATAATCGTCTGAATATTGAGGATGTCGTTTTTTATGATCACTCAGTGAGTGTCTGTCCTTGGAGAATCTGTCTCTTGAAGCTTGAGAAGAGTAATGAGAATAATCATCTAGAGCGCCGCTTTTTGAATAACGAGAAGACTCAGAACGATTTGGCGTGAAATCAGAATATTGCTCAGAGTAGTCTTCCAGCCGGTCTGAGACCGATTGTCGTGCATGAACTGATTCTACGGATGACTGAGTTTGTACGTCATACGATGTGTAACTCGAGTCAAATCTTGAAGATTCCATTCGTTCGCGCTCCGCATAATACACACTGGATTCTTTTGGTTCCTCTTTTCGCCTTTGTGTTCGAGGTGTATGATAACCTGGCTCAGCATTAATAGACCTCTCATAAGAGACAACATCAGATGATGGAGAAAAGTCCGAAAGACGGTTACTTGTGTGATTAAAAGTACTACCAGCACGTCTTGCCCATTCTTCGTCCTGGGATAAATAGCTACTTTTGAGCCCCTGGGGAGTGACATCTTGCCCTCCATCGTGCCGATCTTTTGAAGAGTGACTGAAACTGACATCTTCTCGAACAGTCTGTGAAAAAGCCTTCTTCTCACTTCTATCATGATAATGTTTACGAGTAGAAAATGAAGGCGTTGACCCAGAAGTTCGCGAAGATCCAGTTTGAACATTGAACTTGAATCCATATTTCTCTCCGTTTAATCCATTTGAGTTTGATTGGTATGGCGTACCTTTCGACCTTGAATTGGAATGCTGCTGGACGTTAGAAGACCGCGATGTAGGAGGTTGTCGGAAGTAGTCTTGTCTGGAATGGCGATTATTGTAACTTTGCTGATTCCTGTAGCGGTCCTCATCGTCAGCCTTTCGACGCTTAAATGGAGTAGCGTTATCCGACATCTCATTCAAAGCTTCTTATATCAACAAAAAGCCGCTTTAGATCTTAATAAATTAGTTACTCAAAGCTGTACACGAAGTTTTGTAGTACCCTCAGAGCGCACATAAGGCCAAAAGCGCAACTGGCATGCAAATACACAAACTCCCAAAGTAAGCCAGCCTTCAGATCCGGTCGAAACAAAATTGTATAACCACGTTATCCTGTTTGATTGCAGTTCTCGATTGCTTAGAACCGGAAATTTCGTGGCGTTCAGTTCTTGCACTGAGAAATTTCAATACTGAATTCTACGTAAAAAATCGTCACTAGTTAGAGCCGCGAGCCGCGCGTGTTCTACAAACCGGTCGCCTTTATATGTTACATGGATTCACAAAGCAAAATTAACGACTGTTCGGTCATTTTGTATAAATCAAATATAAATTCAGAAATTTAGAAATACACGCAAGATTTGAAGCAACATCATATGGCACAATAGCGATTGAGACACTGCACAGGAAGTGCTTCGATTTAGTAACCGGAAATAAAAACAGGAGAACTATAACAACTATAACAGGTACAACAAATACAACAAAGTATTCCGTAAACTAGATTATCACATAGACATCCTCGTCGAGAAAATCGTGAGAAACCGACAATGCAGCTGCTTGATCAAGTGTTCATGTAGGTTGAGGGGTCGATACCGTCTTCAGGGAAAGGAGCAATGTTGACCTCGAATCTTTCTTGGATCTTGTCCAAAACTTCGGCATCGTCCTTGGTGCTTACAAAAGAAATAGCGAGACCTTTAGTACCGAAACGGCCAGCTCTTCCCACACGGTGAAGATAAGAATCCGCACTAAATCAAAGATCAGTTTTATCGCAACACTCATAAAACATTACAAAACGTACTCTGATGGAAGATCGTAGTTTATGGCCAAATTAATTCGCTCAATATCGATACCTCGACCAAAGACATCAGTCGCGACACAAATACGCTTGTTGAACTCCTTAAATTCTTTGAATCGCGCGATACGCTCTTCTTGAGGAATTCCAGAATGCACAGCGATACTAGGAAAATTACAATCAACAAGCAGCTTATTCAGCTGGTTAGCACGTGCAGTTGATCGCACGAAAATGATCACTTGATTGAACTCTAACGTATCGAGAAGATCATTCAGTTTGCGGTTTTTCTCGTTTTCTTCAAGCTTGATGTAGTACTGCTGGAGACCGTGCAGTGTGAGTTTAGTCTCATCATCAACATAAATCTCAAGAGGCTATATGTAACGTATTAGTCTGATTATTCTAGGTGCATACACAAATAACATATTCCTTACATTCTGCATAAATTTCTTGCAAATAGGGCGAATCTCTTGACTCAAAGTAGCCGAAAACATCATGACCTGCTTTTGATGAGGAGTAGCACGGAAAATTTCTTGAACATCTCTGCGCATATCTGCAGTATCAAGCATTTTATCACATTCGTCCAACACAAAAACTTTAACGTTGTTCAGTCGTAAATGTTTGTCTCGAACAAGAGCGTTTAAACGGCCAGGAGTGGCAACAACAATATGAGGGCTAGTTTCCTTATTATTTATAACGTCAAGGTCTTTGGAAAGGCTAGTGCCACCAAAGAAAACGGCAGTTCTAACCTCCGGCATATACTTGGAGAATCGAGAGTATTCATTTTTGATTTGATAAGCCAGCTCACGAGTATGGCACATAACAACCACCGAAACCTCACCAGCAACTGGATCAAGCTGCTGTAAAGTAGAAAGAACAAAAACCGCTGTCTTACCCAAGCCTGACTTGGCCTGGCAAAGAACATCTGTTCCAAGAATTGATTGAGGGATGCAAACTTGCTGAACTATTTATAAATCGAGTCAGATAAAGTCGTAAATGAAGTTAGGTTGCACGCCCGGCCACTTTGAGATAATCAACGCGAGACTAATGAAACTACCACCATCAGTCGAACACATCCTCTCTGCGTAGATCGGTTTGCTATTTGTCATTTGCAACGATTGCAATGGTTTTTCAATCTATTCGAAACAATATAATTGATACGCAGTAGCAACTAGATTATCTCTCTCCCTGCTGTACGTAATGGAACATGAGCCATTATTGCTCGTAGTCCAATTGAAATGAATGATGCTCAGAATCACAGTAGCATAACAATTTCATATCAAAGGCTTCTTGGTTTGCGGCTTCTTCCATCTTCAAAGCGGGACTCAACAAACGTTCATCCGGAAATCCTTCAGTCGTAATAAAGTGATGCGTGATGCGTGCTTCGTTTATACATTTGTAGTCATTCTCTTTCAAATATATGAACAGTCTCAGGACAAGAATAAAAAGAGCGGCGCGTGAATAGTTTTGAGTGAATTTTTACGATCCACTAACTGATGGCAGGGCGAACAACCTTTTAAGACACGAAAACGATGAAATCAACTAACCCTCAGATGGATGCTCAAATCCGCAATCAACAATAGCACGTAACAGCTCCGGTTTGAGTAAAAAATCACGGAATCCGGTGGAATGGATTCCTACATAGGAACCTTTCTTGTCACCATTTTCCTCTTTCGCCTCAGTAGTCGCAGTAGTGGTCGAAGTAGGAGCAACTGGAGCCACGTCCTCGCTATCAGAGTAATCAAGCAATTCTTCTTCTCCGTTTTCAGCCATTATTAATCAGATGATCTTGAAGTATAGATTAATCCTCAAAACGTCGATTTATCGTCACAATACAAGAGACTGGAAAATACTGCGAAAGACAGAAAAACCAGATACAGACAACAAAGAACTCCGAAGAAAATCAACACACTATACCAATTTTGATTTGAACTTGATTGGTAAATAGCAATGGTAGAAATGAACGCACAATGCTTGATCTGCGGACAGAGGAGAGAGCTTGAGGGCAGAAAGGCACCCCGTGATAAAAATTACACCGAGCGTGACAATATATATGCATTCTGAAACCTTAGCAGATTGAATTATCTTCATTAAACTTTCCCTACAATGTCGGAATGCTGAAACAAATTAGAGCTGAAAATGGTCAATAATAATTCTCAAACTCCCAAAAAAGCCATAGGTACTATGAAGCAATCACTTAAAAACAAGGATCAGTACTTGCGAACATCATTTCTATATCAGGCATCAGTAATAATGACAGCGCCGTCGGCAATCACCACTACGGCTTCGCTGAGCAGAGTTTTTGCTGCTCAGATGCGTGCAGTTGCCCACAAGAGTGTTTTGAAATTGTATATTTTTTTGTCATAAAGAAAG
The DNA here is from genome assembly GCA_030571435.1 of Myxozyma mucilagina. Lineage (NCBI taxonomy): Eukaryota > Fungi > Ascomycota > Lipomycetes > Lipomycetales > Lipomycetaceae > Myxozyma > Myxozyma mucilagina. The sequence continues at coordinate 6,550 of JAJLXV010000217.1, read as the reverse complement.
CAGTGTAATCGGCTAATACAAGCTATAGAGATCCTAATATAAAACGTACCATCTGCAAGAGGTGCGATTCAGTATTGATCCCCGGTCAAACTTCGCATGTTGTGGTCAAGAATCCTTCCAAGAGAAAGTACAAACACGCTGAAACACTTGTTATATCTTGCAAATTCTGTGGAAATCAGAAGAATTTTCCCATAGGAAATAACCGTGACTACGATGCTCTTCCTGACCATGCAGAGAATAACGACAAGATTCTCAGTGACGAAAATTCATAGAACCTCGTTGATCTGGATTTCTTAGACACTGTTTTGAAGTAACGAGATAGAATAGCATTATTGGCGTTTTTTGGATATAAATCTTCCGTGAATTTAAAGCGCGACCGCTCTAATGATTTTTACTTCCTCTGTTGGTCTGTCTGCAGCGCCCGTTTTAACTTGTCCCATGCGTTGAACAATTCTCATTCCATCGCTAACTCTGCCGAATATGGTATGTTTTCCGTTCAACCAATCTGTGGGTGCAAGTGTAATGAAAAACTGAGCGGTCAGTGTTAGAATCGTATTGTGCAGCATTCTAAGCACATACCTGCGAGCCATTGGTGTCGGGACCACTATTGGCCATGCTAACTATCCCAGCGCCAGTGTGTCGTAGCGAGTCCGTGATCTCGTCTTCAAATTTGTCACCGTATATGGAAACACCCCCGCGACCAGTACCTGTAGGATCACCACCTTGAATCATGAAATCCTACGCGAATCAGAATTAAGTGAATGTGTGATGATACATTGATGGATTGAACATACTGGGATGATCCGATGGAACTGTACACGGTAGATCAGTCAGTGATGTTTCAATGAAGGCCAGTGAAGATATAGGTAATTTATCATACGTACAACTGTATTGTCATAGTATCCTCTTCTTGCCTGAAATTACCATTAGTCTACTTCCGTTTATTGACTAGTAATCATACATACAAGTTCATAGAAGTTCTTGCAAGTCTAAAGCATATTAGCGCGTCGTTTGATTGCATCATGAATGATCTTACCTTGGGAGCATGTTTGTAGTACAATTCGATTGTTATCGATCCCTATACATGTCAAACGTTGATTATTTACGGTACAAACAGAAACTTTCAAAAACAAAACGGACCATCGTAGTCTCCAGAACAACATTTCCATTCATTTTAACGATATTTTGCACGCAATGGAAAATTATACTGCTCAGCAGAGAGTACAAATGCGAGTCAATCAGGTAGGGCTTCTCAGTAGCCCTTAACCTAGTTATAAGCATATATAAATTTGCTGGGCACACTCTTCATCCCCTTTTCTCTATCTCACTTCGCTTCGTCACAAGCGCATATTGCGTTTGTTGTACTATTCTGAAATTGCAAAACATGCAGAATGTGTCTATGTTGCGAGTGATAGAAATGAACTGATCAAGGTGTATCTCCGCATTGGATTTTTCAAAACATGAAGCATGCGGTCGAACCCATTGAGATATTACATATCGAAGTTTTATGTAACAGAACTTTTAGACGTTAACAAGTAGGAAGTGGACAATTGTGTCATTGCGTTGTTTAGAGGAGAAAGTCGTAGAGTTTTTGTGCGAAAATTGCTTATCCATAGCGAAAATTGATACGTGTATTTCGCTCGTCCCTGAGAACTTAAAATTTGGTATCAGTTCGTCGCAAAAACGTTGTATCATATGAGACTTTCCAATCAGCTTTGCCATTCAAGATTTTGCCCTGGGGCTCTTTCAAACAAAACTTTAAAGTTGAGCTGCACCATTTTTTCACCCCGCTCACGAGCATAGAGCGTCGGCATTAAACAGCCACACAATACCATCACTAGAATAGACTAGTGTGTCGGCTGCATGTCACTGACAGTAATGTTCAGTGTGGTAGTGCGTGCCAAATGAAAGGTTATATTGATTTCTTCGTCTTCATCGGCGTTAGCCTTCAGCGTTCTTTGATCTTTGATTTGTGCTACTAAGCGTTATAAATTGACTGATAGGCCAAACCTGTGATTTCTTGAAGCACTATATATCCGAACAAACAGATTGCTAATGGTTGCAAAAGTTGAGGACATTATGCTACGTACTCCTCGCTGTAAGAGTGTATCGGATAAAGATTGAGTTCTACACTACATAGCATTTCGACAAAATTAGGAATATGAAAAGTCTGAACTAACTATAAATAGATGCAGTAAAAATGGTGAGACGTTGACTTTTTACTTCATCTGATTTGTTCGAATCAGGGATCTGCTAAGCCCTGAAATTGACTGAAATTAAAACTGAAACTCACGCTACAGCAGCGTACCTAGACATTCCTGGAAATGTCTGCCAAATAAATGCTTTTGCTCAAAACTCAAACAAAGCTGTACTTTTCAAATGATTTCCATTTAAGAGAAAGTAAAGACAATCAATTATTGGAGCCCTCCTGTTGTATCATTATTATCTGCTGAACTAGTCCCAGCTGATGTTCTGATCCGATAAACCCAACAGTATGAAATGTGCTGTGCAAGGAGCATGCATCTAAGCGGGACTACATTCACAAACCGTTTAAGAGAATGAGACAGATCCCTGTCTTGAGGAGCTGAAGTATCCATTAGTATTTCAAATTCAGCAGTATTCCAGAGATTTTTTAGAAAAATCAGATATATAACTTTGTATAAGCTGAAAGCCAACAAGGAATGTGTTTTTTGTAAATATCAAGAGGCAGCTTCGTTACCATTTGGCGACGGCTGCTAAAGCTTATGATAAGCTTTTTGTTTTAGCAAAACTGTAGAACCTAATCTGTCACTTACGACAAAGCTTGGACAACAAATCGTGTAGTTGGCATTTAATCTAATAGCGCTTTCTTTGCTCAATCGGCAAAATAATGTGGAGGCATTATATCTATTGAACACGTGAATACCACTTACCTTGTATACAGCTGCTTTGATTTCCTGATTTCCTGATTTGCTGCATTTGGGATGATTCCATCACGGTCCATAAAACAAATTCATCTCTCAACAAAACAACTCTCTTCTGAGCATATAAATGGAAAAGCCCTGCTTTCAGAATTTGAGATGTGCAAACAATGGCAACTGGTCGTACCTGTTTAATGGGCCTGCGCAGCATTTTTGAAGGTGAATTAAATGCATCAGTCTATGCATCGTTTTAAAAAGTTTAGAGAAACTAAAACCAATAATTCAGTATATCATATTTGTTTTAATGATTTGGATGCTTTTTGGGTTGAAGTCCAAGCTAAGGTGAGGGTTAGCATTGAAAAGTCATCGGCGTTCGCCCACAGTAAGAGTTAGAAAGTTCAGTCCATGATACCCACTGTTTCCTATCTCTACGAAAGTAAGGTTTATATACATTTGGCAGAACAGCTTCTCTTCAGAAATTTGATTTGACCCAAATGATTGCTTCTTCGTTACACCATAATTTTCATTAAGTCTTTGTACGTGTAATGCAACAATAAAGAGCTCTTATTTCACAAGCGAGACAATTATTTCTTTACCTCTTTTGGTTAATTAGTTTATAATTTGCGCCCTTTTGATTAACCAGTTTGAAATTTACACAACAAAGCATACATCTTTTTTTAAAGTTCTTTTTTTGTCTTTGTCATGTGGCTAGCTGGGCTTCTTCTCAGCGTGACTTTTCGGAGATTTTCATTCTGTCTCTATTGATGTACATATAATCGGAAGTTACACTTCACGCGAATCTCTAGCATAACCAAATTAAAGCTAAATGCGAGACATCTTTAGAAACTCTTATAAACAATTCATAAAGGTTGGCCATTGCTAGCAAAGCCATTTCAATGACAATGTAGTATCTGCAGACATGCAGGGCTCTATCAATTTATTTGTCAGAAAAGTACAAACTAGCGTATGTTTTCAGTTTCTGGCTAAAACTATTTAATCAGGGGTGTTGAGTAGAAAAAAAACATAGATCTTGTGATGGCAGTTTGAGGAAATCCGTCGCTGACTGATAAAATATACATCTCAAAGTCTTCGTCCATGATAAAATACGACTCAAAAAACTAAAGAGTGAATTATAGAAGAGAAGGAAAAATTCAAGTCGATAAGATGGTGAACATTGTAGTCGCTTTGAAAGAATTAGTACAGTAGAACCTTTCTAAGAGCAAGTAATTGAGACACCACTTTGCCCTGCTTGCAAAGAGTTCTTGCTTAAAAAACTTGGTTACCTATATAAAATCTCAATTCAGACACAAAAAATCCATGTTTGTGACCAATTCTGCTTCTACATCATCATGCTTCCAGAAAGGTTCTACTGTAGTTGATTGTATTTTTTTGCGGTTACCAAAAATCAATGATGTTGCTGACTTTGCGAACTCAAATACCCTCGCTCAGCAGGCGTACTCATATAATATAAGGCAGAATAAAAAATAAAGTTCTCAGAACCTTTCAAAGCAAACAAATGGAAACAGGACTAGCAAGATAAAATAAAACATGGAAGTACCTATGTGGGTTCTCCTAATAATCAAATAGCCTCAACCGTGGCTGGGCAGACGCGACAAGTAGCAGGCAAGCATAGGGCTTTCATCAGCATACATCTGAAGAATTTATTTATTCGAATTGATGTACGACAAAAGCATGGAGTACATTCTGTGCATAAAGCGGTTGATGGCTCCGACCAGAGTTGCGCGCGGCGCCGTCAGAGAGAAACTATCCGTAGAAGCTCGGCACTAACGTTCTAGAAGGCATAAAAATGAGACATATTTTAGAGAGTTTGCTGGATTATTATTTTAGGCTAGCTCGAAACGCCTTCGTACACGAGCCGTACTAAACATGATTCAATACAAAACTGAATGATCTGAACTGTATAATAGACACGCATTCATAAAAATCTATTGCAATTGTTTAATTAAAAATATTATAGCTCATGAATAATATTGAAATATTCAATGAAAACAGATATTGCTGAAGGGGGCGCAGCTAATGGAGGTATGATCCGACAAACTTTGAATTCGACCTAAGTGAGTCGAACTTAATTAAAAAGCTTCTAGTAAAAGTTTAAGGGTTGAGGTGATAAACGGACTGCTGCACTACTGAGGGATCAGTTTTGCATAAGCGCAAAGCAGAAACATAATTCAAAATGTTGCGATTCAAACATAGTAGTAGATTTTTCTAAAATTCAATTAGGCATAGAAAAGTAGCAAAGAAAGGGAATGACGGCAGTAGAAAGAAATAGACCGGCTCCGATACGAAAACTCTGGAAGAGTAAATCCAATCACGTGTACTAGGGGGAGAAGTAACATATTTGCCAGTATGTAGTGATACAGTTCCTTCCCACGTCTATTCACGTATATCGTTCGTGTTTGCGAATGTATCTTGCCTTCGTCGCTTCATAAGTGAGCGGAGGCAAAGTTCCGCAACTTGCTTACGGAGTGACAGACAGGAAGTTAGTCGCAGTCGCCGACTTCAGTAGTTCGACATGGAGCAAGGTTCAGTAAATTCTGTGGCGCCGCTAAAGGTACCCAGTCGCTACCGGATTGCGCTTGAAAGCCGTACCTGGACTTGTACCGTCTATGTCCACGTCCACGCTTTTGCGCCGCCCCCTCCGCGAGCTTGTCGCTGCCAGTTTTTGCTATATCTGCGAGAGTGCTGCCACCTTTTATCTTGCCCAATCGCTACTACTGCAGCTCGTCTATCGTTATTGTTTTGAAATTTTATGCCTGACCTCTCGTTGGAGTCGAAAGTATACTTCCAGCATTCTGATCGCCTGCCCATGAGCCAGCCGCACCAGCCTCAACACACACCCCGCCAGCAAACACCTTCTTCACAATTGCAGATGCAGATGCAAATGCAGATGCAGACAAATCAGCCGTCTTCTGGATACGTTGCTTATTACTCGCCCTCAATTTCAGCTCCTCCGATGCTTTCTATGTACCAAATGCAACCTTTCCAACAACATCAGATGCTCGAACAAGCAGCACAAGCCGGAATGGGCCCTTACTCTGTTGGTATGTTCTCGTCAAGCGTTGCCAGATTTCACAGTGGAGATTGAGAAAAGAAAATACTAAATGTTGCAGTAGATGGAGAAGATATCTCTCCGACAAGGCTACCTTCTATTCAAGCGCTTTTGACCACGGCTCCCACTTCCGATGGCTCGTCTTCGTCTTCGTCTTCGTCATCGGCTTCATCTTCTTCAACTTCGGTATCTTCGTCTACCCCGTCAGCATCAATCTCAGCTTCATCAATATCGAATTCAGCATCTTTGGCTTCGTCGGATCCTCTACCTCCTAGTCGCTCGAGCTCGTCGCCTCCAGTAACAACTTCCGTTATTTCTCTAGCACCCACAGCTTCACAATCCCCATCTAAACCGGGCTTCATAGTAGACGATAAACAGCTATACGTCTCCTCTCAGTTATATCATTTACAGCAGCAAAGACTTCATCATCAGCAGCAACAACAACAACAGCAACAACAGCAACAACAGCAACAACAGCAACAACAGCAACAACAGCAACAACAGGAAAAGCAACAACAGGAAAAGCAACAACAACAACAACAACAACAACAACAACAACAACAACAACAACAACAACAAC
>JAJLXV010000216.1:0-22822 GCA_030571435.1 Myxozyma mucilagina | reverse complement strand
TCCACTACACCATCGATTCTATTTATCATTGCCGGAGATCAATTAAAAAGACCTGGAACATAAGGGTGAATTGTTTTTGACTGTTCAAGTATCTTATTTTGTTTCTGAAGCGTCTTTGTAGTCTACATCTTGATCTGGTATACCGTACTCAAATTGTGTCCGCAATCCCAGGTCAAACCACTTGGCGATAGGCTTATAATTGATGCATTTAGCTCTTCAGTAATCGTATTTTTGAGTCATTTATTTTTTTGATCTTTTTGATGTTGGGTAACTAACTTAGATGATTATCTACTGCCAACAGCGAGCGCGTTGTATATTTGAAGTATTCCGTCCGTCTTATAGTCTACATCATCCAATATAAACGAGAAAGATCGTTTATCTAAGTTATTTAAATGCTCAACAATAGATATATTGTTTAAATCCAAAAGATTTCTTGATCTAGATGCAGATTTGCTTTGTAAGGGGATGCCGGCACGTCGTCGGCGAACTATATGTTCAGAGACTTTGTTATTACATGGCCGCTTCTCCGAATACCTAATTTTGGGTCTTTACGCAAAGCCTCAGGTGCCATATTTACTCTGGCTTCGGCCGATATTAGAGAAAAGGCCATTTGTGGCGACCTTTTGGGTTTGATTGGGTGGTGAGACGCGTCGCGTTGGCTGCACATTGGGAAGTGCGACGCATACCCACATGCGACGCATACCCTACATTCACGTTAACTACTTTTATCAAATATTAATGTTTTTGAAATCAACGTTATCTTACTATAATTACAATTCACAGCATATATATATATCTTCGCAAATCCATCAACCAATTAAATATCTAACAAATAAATCCAAAAAATTAGAAAGATGAAATTATCATCAGACCACTTGCTAGCAAAAATTGAAAACAAGCAGGAGAAATATAAAAAATTATTAAAATAAATGCTAAACTCCAAACAATCGTCCCAAAACACCTTTGTAGTGTACTGAACCTCTATGCCCTATGTAACAAAAGTCGTGGTACCGACAAGAGTCTCACGGCTCGTGTCTACCTGTCTGCGCACATGACTTATTCATGATTACGACAGGCAGATCAAAAAGATCAAGCAACGGACTTTTATTTAGTGAAAAGAAAAACAAATCGCTGCAAGTCACCTAGTGAGGCGCTTACAAGACGAGGGCAATACCGCCAGCAACGACGGCACCGAGGATACCAGCACCAACAATGTTCTGGGATCCAGCGGCAACGGACTCAGTAGCGGAAGGAGTAGCGGAGGTAGGAACGGAGGTGTTGGTGGGAACAACAGTACCGTTGCCAGTGGAGTTAGTGCTGCAATCCAGTTAGTACATGATCATGATAAAAGAAATATCATGAGAAAACATACGCAGCAGAGACGCCAGCGGCGACAGCGAGAGCGGCGATAAGAACCTTGAACTGCATTTTTGATAATATGTGTGGTAGTAAACGAATGTGTTTGCAAGTGTAGGAAGCGAAACGAGAAGAATTGGGAACGTGGGAGGCGAAGGGCAATTATATAGAAATCCGGAACAGCATGGAAGCGACCGACTGGAGCGGACAAGAGTAAGCGTGTAACCGGTACGGCGGAAAACGACTATGCGCCACCGTCCACGCGCGTACTGGTACTTGAAAAAAGAATATACAAGAACTTTAACGTTATTTATAGCAAGTGTAAAGTATAAGTGAACGCGCGGTCAGAGCCCGCTTCGCTAAGCCCTAGCCCTCAGGTGGCGAACTACCCGTCACCGGCGTTGCCGCGCCGAGAAAAGTGGTGTGCTGCTGCCGGTGATTATTGTAGGCAGTGTTGGGGCCCTCGGATCTGGAGAGTTCAGCACAGTACTGTACACATCGTAATGAAAGAAGACAAAAGTCGAGTTAAGAAGGCAAAATCGCAGCAGCAGTCTTATTTTACAACTGATCGCGTGCTCACTAGACAAAAAGGTTTTTTTCTGCACTTTGCGCCGTAGAATACAGCTACCGGGCGTTTTTGCGCGCATGTCCGTGCTACACTTTTAGCTAGCGGTGCATATAACTAACATTGAGCTATCTATTACTTTCTCCGTTGATTATGACAGTGCTTGAACTGCAATCATAGTCAAAGTACATCGATTTAAAAGTAACGCGCCATTCACTTGGAAACTCACAAAGCCCAATTAATGATGCAAGGGAGGCTAAGCCCGGCAAGTAGTTGAGCCTGGAAAGGGGAAGTAGAAAGGGGCTGGTTAATCAGGACAAATGGCGAGAGAAACGGCGGATATACCGAGCATTGTAATTCAGCCTCGACAAAAATGAACATTAGGACGACGGACGACGGCCGACCTTGTTCTATTAATGGTCTTTCTCTGGCTTTCACACGGATTCGTGTAAAATTTGCATTCTGGTTCAAGTCACTGCGCGCTACTAAGTGCCAGAAAACTAGCTGCGCAGGGACCATTATTGCCATATGCGCCCCACAACTTTTTTTACTTAGCCCCTTCGGCCGATCATATGGCATGTGTGTGCTCGGTATTGATCTAGGCTTAATCCTACACACAACAAAACACCATTATAAAGTGAAAACCTGTTATTTAGAGATTGTTTTATATTTTGTCAATCCCTGTGAAAGCGAACACTAATAATTATATCGAGGCTGAACGGCGGCTAGTGGCTGTTCTTTTTTTAATCTGTTATTCTAATCCGGAGCTAAGCGCTTTGACCGATTGAGAAGTCAGATCACCCTGCATACGAGATACAGCCCTTTGTATAGTTAGTAAGTGCTACAGATTCCATTCCTGTCACTAGGTGGGCACCTACGATTGACAATTCTTTGGCATCAAATCTTTTTTTTCCATTATATCTATCGAATATTTCCATGCTATAGGTGCAAAGCGCACGACCAGCTTGGAATCGATAGGTAACAGCGGGTTTTTTTAGGTGCCGAACACTCTTGTGGAAATTCTGTGGAAAAAATTCAATAACCGAGCTAGCCCAAAATAGAAATGAAATTAAAAAAACAATTCAGTTATTGGGCACTGACTGATAGTCGGCTCTTATTTTAACTTTTAAACTTTGTTACCCCAACCCTCGCGTCAACGATGGAAGTGCCGTCCGTATAACAATCAAAATCAAGCCTACTCTTCTTGAGTTCATTCACGCTTTAGTCCATCCTAATTATGCTTGTAAGTCATTCCGTCTTCCGGAGAACGACCAAGATGAGTCGCAGAGTAGACTATTTTTTCACTTTCCGCAACCGGCCTGATATAAATCTGTAATCGGAGCTTAGTCGAGCTGCAGCCGGTAAGTACCTTCTTTGCTAACTCCAAGGTTCTACTGGTTCTCTCTAGAAGATAACCCCGCAACACAGTCCACGACACAACGAGCCCCTACGCCCCTACGGCAAAATCTCTTCACTTGCTCTACATATTTATGCTAATGAGCATGTCAAGTTCTGCTGGTGACAGCTATTGCTACTACAGATCAAATCAGTAGCTTAGAACTTATAACGACTTTATAGTACTCTACAATGTTGAAGAGGACCTAAAAGATAATTGTTCGCTTCACAATCACCAAATTCTTACTAGTCTATAGTATCAATTACACAAATTCACGTCAAAACTCCAAGAAATGCAGTCGATTAGCGTTGCGTGCCTCCCTTTTATAGTTTCATTTTCTGTCACTTATGAAAGAAAAGTGTTTTAAAAAACCAGACCTCGGTTTTGTGAGCTGTAACAGAACAGCCTTCAGCCGTTATTATATCTTCTTTGGTTTCTGTTTCATCCCTAGTTACGCGCCGTTAGAATAGTCGCGAATAAAATCTCCTCCGTTTGCGTAATAATTAGGAAACAGGAGTGCGGTATCTGCACATTCTTTCTCCTTTCTTCTTGCATAGTTTTGTATGTCCGCTTCGCCTATCACATATTTTATCTTGTTTAAAGTTTGTTAAGTTATGTATCAAGCGCAATGCATGCTTAAATAGATAGAACCTTTACCAGTTTGCTATTCTATTACGTATAAGGTGGGTTCGCTGAGTTATTTCAGCAGAATTTCTAAATGCTTCTACATATTTATTAATGAATCAATCCTTTACGTCATACAAAAATAGAGAGAGAAGTTGAGAATAACCGGAAGTACACTTTTTAAAATTATGCCGCACTAATGCCGTAACGTTGCAGTAGTAAGAAAGTTTAATTTTTTTGTGAATCTTGCAAGCATCATCCTTCGTTCCGCTACGGCTGCTATGTGAATCGTTTTCTTAGAGTAGTTCAGGAAGCTTATTGATAGATGCTCATACTGACAATCATGGGCTTAGCACTTTTGTCTATAACCGTAAACTAATTGCCTATTCCATACCCCCAAGAGTCCGTTACTAATCAGTATAGAAAAAGAATACGGACTTTAACTACAGAGTTGATCCTTTACTTGAGATTTTAATAAAGAATGTCTCATCTTGTCTTTTTTGAATTAAATATTTTAGTACGCGCCCTTGACCCCGTTGCGTGAAGGACAAGCCAAATTGCTATCAAGTTCATCTCTGCAACTATTGCCTCAGCTGCTATATTTTTCGGACAGTTTGTCTTTACTTTCTTGGAAGTATCTGTGCAAACCAACTGAAATGACTATGATATGTAGCGAATCAATTGGGAACGGTTGCAATCTGGTTTAAGTAATCTACAGATTGTTCCTGATATATTGTGTTGTTTGATTTTGGATTAGCTGGACCTATTCTAGATTATTTTATTTTAAGAAAATACTTTCCACTTGGCCTTAAAAGCCAGTGACAAGAACGTATACAAGAAGTATACATCAAGTATTGGCGGAAGTTGTGTGCTTCGTATCTCGTCGACAAGAACTCTTGTTGAACGGGACGAGCCTTGTCATGGCAAACAGATATGTCATTGACACTATTAACGGCTCAAGATCAATTCGATATCTAGTTCCTCCGTTGATATGCTCATGTTGATGCGTACTGTGTCTTATTGTATCTGTCGATTTCCCGAATGTAAGGATAGTCACGATTTAGCGTTTAGCAATCAATCATTTACAACATCAAACCTCTCCACTCGATATAGCCGTTTTGATGTAGACAATTTTCCTCTCATGATCTTGAGTGTTACGTTCAATGGAGTGAACGCTTGCTCAACATTGTCACAGTATTTCCGAAAGTTCGCTCTCATTTTCTCGATTTCTTCTGGTGATCTATTGTCCCTGTTACTAGAAGTTTTTATTATGGAAAGCAATGTATAATACCGTTCAGGTTTAGCACCAAGAAGAGCCTGGGCCTGTTCGTGACTCGCAAACGCTAAGAGTTTATCCTCGTCGTCTCCAAGTTCCAAACTTAAGTAGAAGAATGCCCCATTACTAAAGTCTCATTAGTGATCTGCCATTCAAATACGTTGAGTGTCCATACATGTCTCGTCTTACGACATCTTTCCAGTCTTTGTTTTGTAAACTTTCAATTATACAGCGAACTTTGTACGATTTACCCAATTCTCCGGTTTCCAGTAGCTGTCGTATAGATATAGCTCCATCGTCTGCGTAAAGTTAGTCAAGAGCAGATTATTTAATGGTTGGCAACTCATACTGTATGTGCTAACAGCTTCTTCGGTCTTCGCGATCCCGCGTGATATTGGTGAGGGACTTTCGAGCTCCAGTTTGACTCGTTCGTTATGCAGCTCTCTTGATCGTGGAGAGAGCACATCTAGTTCCACTTTGATTTTCTTGGTGATATTTGCCGCCGCTTCCAATTCGTTACTCATACTACTTTCTCTCTTGATAACACTTTGGATTGATACCCCATTTTGCCGATTCTGAGCTGGTGATGTGAGTCGTGTACGCGCAAAGTCAGGTATCGGTGCGGGAACAGCGTATTGATTGAATCCCTTGTCATCAACTTCAAAATTTCCGCAGACTCTCTGTTTCCTAGTTAACAATATTTGAATAGAGGGGTCCGATTTGGACAGTATCGTATATCGAAAAGTGTCTGTAAAAGTTCCGGATATATCGCCTTTCGTGGTAGGAGAAATCTTTATATCCTCCAGAATAAGAAAAGTACCCGGACTAAGATTCGTAAATTCCACTAAATGGTTCACGCCTATCTGTACCGTCATGCAGTACCGTCCTTCAGGAATTCCTTGACTGTTGATTGACGGCTTATTGAATAACGGAAATCTGGGATTCTCTGTAAAATCTGTCACAACAATTCCGCTGTAAAAGGTGGTTCTGAAATCTTTGACTTTCATGCATAATATAGATACTTTATTAGTAGTTGCCTGCAATTTCCGCATAATTGTCAAATGCAGCATATGATCTGATGACGTTGTGTGGCTTCTGTTCTCTTGTTGAAACGGTGCAATTGATTTTGGCAATCCTTTCATCGATGAATAAATATCACCGAAAGACTTATACACATCTCCTCTAGCTGCAGCTTCAAAACTAGCTTGAAAAGCTTTGAGCGATCTTACCACAATCTTGAAGGTATTCAGGCTCGTTGGATCATTTCGCACGTCTTTCGAGGGTATTACTATCGGAGACTCTCGCGGTTTTCCATTACTACCATAGGTGTTTTTGCAGTTCAAAAAAACAACGTAACCATCTTGACTTCGTCGAACTCCTTGTATGTCTTGACCAACTCTGTTGTTATTGGGCTTTTCTTGAAGCTGTCGCACAATTAATTTGCATGTTTGGATTCTGATTAAGTACTCGTACCTGACTTTTGAAAATAGCAACCATCATACCGGTTGTGATTCGTCGTCGAGTTTCGTCATTCACATATCGAGGGTTGCAAAATACATTGCATTGTATACTATAGCCGGGATAATGTACGATTGAAGGATCAGAGAGAATCAAACTTAATTGCAGGTCGACTAAATAAAGACGCTTGTTAGCCATTACTACAGATGCAAACTAAACTAGAACCTCAATACCCTTAGGCTGTGAAATGGTGACTTTCTCTACTCGTCCAGCAATGATAAAATTAACACCATCACTTTTCGCTTCCCTGGCATATTCTAGCGTAAGATCTTTAAATTCAGGGCAGAACCTCAGCGAAGATTCAAATTGATCTCCATAAAGAGTCATCGATCTGACAAACCAAAAGCGAGCGTACTCTGCAGAATACCTAGAGTCATTTAACTGTTGATTTAGCAAGTCAATGTTGGACGCGACCTCTACAGATGAACGCGTCGTATGGGTTAGGTTACTCTCCGGCAATCGTACCTCGCGTTCATCGTCAGCATCATGTTCAGAATTCGATGTGGAAGAGATGGGTAAGGCGATGTGATCTAGTCGTGTATCTTAATAGCATTTAACCGTGAATGATAACTTTGCATATAGTTAACACAGCTGCAGTACTTATCTACGCATTTCTTCGTGCTCTTGTCGCTGAATTGTCAACAAACTTAGTACCTGGATTTACAGGAGACTTGATTGATCTTCTGATCGCACAAAATACGTTCGCACAAGGGTTCACCTATTGCTAAGATCAAAGGTTATACAAAAGATACTTTGCGTAGCTTAAGTTAAACAAAACTTGTCAGTTTCTAGGTATGAATGCGAATCAAAACAGGCCACAGAAAATCAACAATGCCTTTTATATTCATGATTCCCTGCATGCTTCCTATTTCAAAGTTTCAGAATTTCAGAAAAATAGCCCTATTCATGTGGAAACCACAGAACCGCATCCATTTCCTTAGCTGAGTCCACTTTACGTCTTGTTTACAGCAAAAAGCGCCAACTCTCCTAAGCTTTCTAGACTTTTGTTTTTGCTTACGCGCTGCTTAAGCTTTTCACGTGACCACGCGCATGGGCACCCACTAGGCAATTTTGGGCTAACAGCGCATAGATACATAGTAGTTTGTGCGTTTGTAGCTTTAAGTTATAAGTATTTAGTGCATGCCTCCAAAACAAACATTTGCTATGTATTTTACCGCGTTCCCAAAATTTTGGTTTGACAGCATTTTTTTACCTCGCACATTTCCCACCACCTTCCACTTTCCTCTTGCATTTTACCTCTCACCCTCTCTCATTTAATCACATTTATACATAAAGATCAAAAATGGACGCAGATTCTACTACGCGCTTCGTGCCTGAGCATCGACGCACAAATTTCAAGAACAAAGGTCATTTCCGCGCTGACGAGCTTCGACGTAGGCGAGAAGAAGCTCAAGTTGAAATTCGAAAAGCCAAACGTGAGGAGTCTCTCGCGAAGCGTCGCAATCTCACGCTGTCTACTGGCTCAGCCGATTCTGTTCAGTCTGAGAGTGAGGATGAAACCTCAGCTGAAAGCCAGGTATGTTTTTCTATTTTGAATCGTTTTTACAACGCTGCGTGGCCGGATCGTGTCAATGACGTCAAGCCGTCGTGTGATTTAGTGCATCTACGCTTTAATTACAAAGTTGCTAATATGTTCCTGTCTAGCTCAATGAAGAACTCCCGGAGATGATCCAGGGTGTGTTCTCTGACAACATTGAACTCCAGATCCAATCGACTGTCAAGTTCCGCAAATTGCTCTCTAAGGAACGTAACCCACCTATTGAGAAAGTCATTGAGTGCGGTGTTGTCTCACGTTTTGTTGAGTTCCTTCGTTCTCCCCACTCAATCATTCAATTCGAGGCCGCCTGGGCTCTCACCAACATTGCTTCTGGTTCTTCTGAGCAAACCCGCGTAGTTATTGATGCGGGTGCGATTCCCATTTTCGTCGAGCTTCTTAACTCTTCTGAGGCAGATGTTCGAGAGCAAGCTGTATGGGCTCTCGGAAACATTGCCGGTGACTCCCCCACTTGTCGTGACATTGTCTTAGGAGCAAATGCTCTTCCACCTTTGTTGAACCTTCTCAATGATTCCAGAAAGTTGAGCATGCTCAGAAACGCTACTTGGACTCTCAGCAACTTCTGCCGTGGAAAGAATCCCCAGCCCGACTGGGAGACAATTTCAACTGCCCTCCCTGTTCTTGCCCGACTTATTTTCTCTTTGGATGATGAGGTTTTGATTGATGCCTGCTGGGCTATCTCGTATCTCTCAGATGGCTCAAACAACAAGATTCAGGCCGTTATTGAGGCTGGTATTCCTCGACGATTAGTTGAGTTGCTTGTGTATGTTGTCTACTGACTTGTTTGAAATATATTTGAACAATACTGACCTTGTTAGGCACCCGAACACCTCCGTGCAGACTCCTGCCTTGCGATCTGTTGGTAACATCGTCACTGGTGACGACGTTCAGACTCAAGTCATCATCAACTACGGTGCACTCAGCGCCCTTCTTTCTCTTCTCGGTTCTCCTAAGGAAGCTATTCGAAAAGAGGCGTGCTGGACTATCTCCAACATCACGGCTGGTAACACTACTCAGATCGAGGCGGTCATTCAGGCGAACTTGATTCCTCCATTGATCAACCTCCTTGCTCGTGCTGATTTCAAGACTAGAAAGGAAGCTTGCTGGGCTATCTCAAACGCCACCTCTGGTGGTTTGAGCCAACCGGAACAAATCAGATATTTGGTTTCCCAGGGTTGTATCAAGCCATTGTGTGATCTTCTCACCTGTATGGACAACAAGATCATTCAGGTTGCTCTTGACGGCCTTGAGAATATTTTAAAGGTAGGAGAATTAGACAAGGAAGCTTCAGGCGGAATCAACGCGTACGCCGTTTACATCGAGGAAGCCGGTGGAATGGAAAAGATCCATGCTACTCAGCAGAATGAGAACCAGGACATCTACATGAAGGCGTACAACATCATCGACAAATACTTCTCGGATGAAGAAGTTGTTGAGGATGCTGACTTGGCTCCTCAAGCTGCTGGTGATACTTTCCAATTCGGTGGACAAGAGTCGTCGACATTTGGTGCTAACGGACAGGGATTCAGCTTTGCTAATACCGACAGTACTATGATGTCGTAAAGCATGCTCGCTGAATAGCTTATTATTCGCCTTTTTCATACTCATCAGCTAACTGCTATGGCGTCGCCCTTTAATTACGTTGCTTTTGTCATATCCCATTGTTACCGTTTGCTTCTACTTTTTTCAAAGTATGATAGCAATTTTCTGATTACGCTTAAGTTTATTTGTTTGCTTATATGAGTTCCTTGGTCGCTGAGGTGGCCTTGCGATTTACAGATTCATAGAAAAATTGTTTTTTTGTTTGTTGTTTTACCATTTTTGTAAGCCTCTATGGAAGTGGAAGTGAATGTAATTTGTTGTCATGTAACGGGTGTAAGGATGGATTTTATTATGTAATTAAGTTTTTTATTTTTTTTCCTTTTTTTCGTTTGTTCAAAGATTGTGTATAATGTATTTTCTTCTGTATGTATTTCTTCACTTTGATTTTGTTCTTAATTGTAATCGTGGCTTTTCATAAGTATAATTTGATATTTTCATCTAGCATTGGTATCATTGCAGATCATCCTTGGATTTGCTGCTACTGGCATTATTCTCAATTGCGGGCTTATCTTTGAGCCAAGTACCGAATTCATCATGTAAATGATCATTGAGCAGTTTAAACTTATTTTGAAAATCTTGCTTACACTTCCAACAAATCATATTGCCTTTCAAAATATTTTCACAGTATTTAGCTCCGTTTTGTATTCGAGGATCGGTTTTTGACATAAACTCTAGTTCTTCGAACGGTACAAAAAACTCCGAATTGAAGGAATTGTAGTGCTTTTTGTTCTTGAGTGCAGGAGAGTAATTATCAATTGATAAAATGTGGATGTGAAGATTGGAAAGAGACGGTGCAGAGTGAATTCCTGCTTTGATGTCATCTAGTGAAAACTGTCGGGAATATTTTTTCTCTAAAAGCTGAGTTGCCAGGTTCATGGCTTCTAGCACTGTTGGTTTCAATAATTCATAGAAATCCTTAGTGTCTTGGTCTTCCGTTATATTCGGACATAGCGCTTTGAAGGGATGTAACCGAGTACGGCTGCCTCGCGGTAGAAGTAGTAAGTGGATGCTTGCTTTTGGAAATTTATCGTAGATTAATGTGTACGTATCAGTGTATTTGATCACAACATCAGATGCGCATTTTTCAGGATTCGTGACGTAGTCCGACAGTATGTCGCGAAAAGAGAAATTTTTGGTTGGTATTTTTATCTCGTCGGTCTCTGTTTTTGCGCGTTTGGAAGAAGCCATCAGCAAAGCGACTATAAGATTTAGTAGGTTTATAAACAAGTAGGACAGCACATACACGCATCTCGTTTTTTGCTCTTGTAGTCATTTTCTGGCATGATTCTTTGCAACTAAACCAACATATTTAGCCCGATGCCAGAAAAAATACAATAAATTGAAGTGACTAAAGTTAGCTTTAGATTGGGAGCTGAAGTTACAACCCTTCTGCGGAATCTAAAGGCTGCCTTTACTCTAAACAGAAATATTTTGAATGAAAGCTCAATTTCTCGGTAGATAAAATTGCTGGTCGTAGTTTCTTTTTTTTTTTTTTTTTTTGAGAAACTGAGATTTTCCCGTATTTTTCAATCAAATTAGTTCGATTATTCTGCTAATTGTACTTTGCGGGGAAGCTTGAGTTTGACTCTTTTGAAACTCCCAACTGTCTTCTATCAAATTCAACGTAGTATTAACTATTCCATTTTAAATGTTAACAATAAGCAATTCGCCATTACAGTGATTTGAGAGTTAAAATGAGTCATGGCACGATTAAGGAAGAAATACCCCCCAAAGAATCAAGTATATGTTCTTCCACAAGCAGCATATAGCGTTTCAGCCAATACTTCAATCAGACCCACATATATACCAGAACCCCATCCAACGGGAATAAATCGGGGATCAAGTTCGAGATCGCGAACAGAATCTTCTTTGCCTTTCAAATCATCTACAGCATACAGTCGTGAATTGACAAGTTCTCCGTCATCATCTATTCTGCAGCCTTTGCTATCGAATACTTCGTCGTCAAGTTCGTTTTCCGGTAGACGGCCCGGCAGTGTCGGATCAAATACTGCAGTGTCATTTGCCAGTCAAAAAAGCTGGGATGTTGTCGAAAATGAATTGGATCTTGGGATTGAAAATCGACAGAGACGACATATTGTTGGTTCAACTTTGGTGAGAAGATCAATTGCAGACAGAAGAAATCGTAATAATCTGGATTCAAACTCTCATTTGGTACTACCCATGGTAATAATATATTTGCACGTATTGAAGACCAGCAAAAGCTAACATTGTCTAGACAGCAGAAAGTAAGCAAAATATGAGCTCAATTGGTACACCTGCATCCACAGGGAAAATAGTCAGAAATACTAGTTCACATACACCTAACGACGTCACTGAATCTCCTGCCAGTACCACTTTGAATTCGAGCTCCTATTTCTCGAAACTTTCTCTTTCAAAAGGGCTATCTTCAACAAAATCAAGTCTGTCTTCTTTATCGTTGGTTCACCGATGAACCTTTTGAAATTCAAAATTTGGGTTCGTGCGTTTATCTGGAGAATAGGATCGTAAGCATACATGAGAGTAGTTTTTGAAAGTATATAATACAGAATGCATTAAATGATATTATACAAAAAGAAAATCTATAACCCATTTTTGTCTATCAACCGTTTAACTACTAGGACAATTTCATGTCCGCTAACATCCACATCGGGCGCTTCGATTTTCAAAGCCAACACCTGATCTAACAAAACTCTCATACGACCAACGAGCACACCAATCCTGGCCCAGCAGCGAAGACGTACCCAGTTTCCGACAGTCACACCACGACCTAGGAGATCAGTACCGAGAGTACCGCAGAACATTAATAGACCGTATCCACCGAATGGCGTCAGTTCTCTAATGAAAATCTTAGAGGTAGCCATCTTGTGGAAAAAGGATATGAATTCTGCACCACCAACAAAAGTTTGGGCGGTAAATAAGGTCGAACTAGGATGAATAAACACACGACCATCATCACGAGTGAACAGTTTGATGGTCTTGGCTTCGGGATCCAACTCCACAGCACCAGAACTAACCGCAAGGTACTTCTTCTCAGGTAGCTGTATTCTTGCAATCGACGGATTCATAGAAGCAGCTAGTAGCGCACGAACAAGACTATATTGCTCGGTCGTATATGCTGGAGCAGGTGGTAATTTCGCTGATTTGATGAATCCAATTTCCTGTAAAGACTGCAAATATTGATCTCTAGTCGATGCAATATCTTCCATAGTTCGGAATGAAAGATATTTATCCTCACACCATGATCTAGCAGCACGATAGCCGGATGATTTTATTATTGTCTCCCATTCCATGAATGCACGCGCATCGGCAATAACATCGCCTTGGGAATTTGCCATTGTCGACCGAGCACTGCAGAGTTAGTCTTACATATTCACAAAAACTTGATAAAAAATACTTACTTCTTAGCAGCGTCTCTATTATCACCCGATGACATAAATGGGGACCTTGCAGTTAAAATAGACGCAATAACAACCGCCATTTCTAAACAACCAAAAATTGCACCATACACAAGTAATTTGGCGCACTTCAAATCAGCCGGAATGGTAGACAAATGAGCACCAAGGGCAGTCAATTCAGAAGTGAACTCATCTAGTGCTCCAACTTGAATCAAAACATTCCGTGCGGACTCAATTGCCATAACGTCAGGAGGATCAAGAGCTTCACCCAAAAATTTCCCAGCATCTCCTACTTTCATGGCCTTCACCATCAAATAAAGCTGCTCCAAAGGAGTTCTACCAATCTCTGGAACTTGTCGCACTGGCATCCGTTCAGCTTCGGCTTTGGCAGTATACAATTTATAACATGTACCCTTCGACACACGACCAGCTCTGCCTCTTCGTTGTTTTGCCGCAGCTTGAGAAACCCAAGTTTCGACTAACTTGGTCATGTTTGATTGAGGATCAAACTCGGTTTCCTTGACTCGACCAGAATCTACAACTGCCACCACGTCGGGAATAGTAATAGAGGTTTCTGCAACATTAGTAGCAGCCACAACCTTCCGTTTACCGATCGGTGGGGACAAGAACACTTTTCGCTGATCGGAAGGTATAAGAGAAGCATGAAGCGGTAAGCAGTGAAAGTTAGAGGACGATGAGTTGATGGTTGAAATACATCGCGTAATCTCGGCGGTACCAGGCAAAAATATTAAAATCGCTCCGTCTTTTTCTCCTAGTGTCCTATCGATATGTTTGACGACTGCCGCAATAAAATCGTAATTTATTCGATCTCCCAATGCTGTGATGTATTTACCCATTAATGATTCCTCGTACTCTTCCTCAGTCATTTGAGGTTCCTCTTTTTTAGGAGCATGACGATCAGTGTAATCATCAATACTTCTCGTTTTCTTTCCAGCATCGTCCTCTTGCTTCTTACCGAGCTTTACACCCTGAAGCGAGGGTCGGAAGCCGGTGATTCGAAGGATGTCATCAACATAAATATCATCAACAGGGAAAGTACGACCTTCGATATTTACATGACCAGCACCACCAAAGTAGTCTGCAAACATTTTAGCATCAACCGTAGCACTCATCAGGATGATCTTGATCTTTTTGTTAATACGAGCAAGTCTCTTCAAAATAATCAACAAAAAGTCACTGTCAAGCGATCTTTCGTGGACTTCATCGATAAATATATGACTAACGTTTTTTAAAGCACTTTGGGGATCCATTTGTAGCATTCTTAAGACTACACCGGTGGTCATAAATCGTAACTGTGTAATGGCAGAAACTTTTGATTCTCCTCTGATAACATAACCGACTTGTTCGCCAACGTTACAACCACGCTCTTCAGCAACACGTGCAGCAAGACCCATAGCAGAAATTCGACGAGGCTGTGTACATAGCATGTTCGCAATGTTTCCATTTCCAGACTGAATGAGATCATCCAGCACGAATTGAAGCGACTGTGTCGACTTTCCAGAACCGGTTTCACCAGTGATCAAAGTCACTTGATTCTTCTGTATAGTCTTGACAATGATATCACGTTTATTCCATGCAGGGAGTGATTTTCGTGCCATTAACATGGCATCCATCTTAGGGTCGGAAAGCTTTCTATTGAGTTCGTCTTTCAATTCTTGGGCTGTAGCTCGAACAGAACCCAATCTGCCCGAGGCACGCTGGGCATTTCGACTTTTTCCAAGATTCATACTAGCAAATATATCACTTACAGTGTCACCATCTCCAGAGTAGGTGATACCATAAATTGCACCAGAGAGAGATTTCAGCTTTACTGGATTTTTGACAATATCGGCCAGATTTTCTTGCATCCATTCAACAATATCAAACATCATAGCGACAGAAACAAGATTTTCTGCCGCGTAATTTGCTGCCTTTAAGGCTGCGGAGAGACGTATGTAAGCTGGTAAATTCTTCGGCCTGTTGTTCTCAGTTATAAAAAGCGAAATTGACGGTATTCTGTACTCAGGATAACCAGATGATTTATGAAACCGAAGGGACAAATTGTCTTTGTTGTACAAGGGTGAAGGCGGTAGAGATAATTTGATCTCTACAAAATCAGGAAGTGGGTTACTGAATCGTTCACCGTATATAGCAGATAATGTTTCTATTTCTTCTTTCCACGCAGCGTCTACTCCATCGGCGTCAATGAAGTCAAATTCAGCTTCGGGATATTGTAACGAAAAGGTCAACTTTTCGATGGCTTTGCATTCATTTTCAGAAAACTCTTCCAGAGTTTCTCGGGCCAATTCTGCTGGGTATCCGGCTTGAGCTAATCGTTTCACAGCATATTCCAACTGAATCGATCCTGTTATTAAAGTAACTCCCGGAGTATAGTTTTCAGGTAAGAATCGCGGAGGAAGATCATCTTCAGGAACGTGAATCAAAAGCCATTCTAAAATAGTTAGTAACCGTTCACAACTTGATCGAATGACGTACCTAAAGCTCCTTGCATGGTAGAAGTGTACTCGGTGGCTTCAACGACGTGCACATCACGAAATCCGAGGTTGATGAGTTCGTTGATCTCTTCGCTGGTAACCTTTGATTTGGCAGCAGAAGCAGCGTCCCACACATGATATTTACGAATGCAGGTTTCAACAAGTGCACGCACATCTCTTGACATGTCGATGGCAGGTACACGCTCCCAACCTTTCTTAGATACTGTTGATTTTCTAGGAGCGACGATGCCAGCATCCACAGCAGCTTTCTCTTCTTTCTTTTCCTGCTGCTTGGCTGCAAGTGCAGCTTTCGCTTCGTTCTGTTCGCGCTGTACTAAGAACGGGTCCGCAGCGTATAAGTGCGCACGACCGTTTTTGACATCTTGTCTTCGAATATCCTCCATTTTCCGCCAAAGAGTCTTATGTTCACCAGGTAGAATCATAGCCATGTTTTTGTGAGAGGCAATGCGATGAAGAGCATAAGTGGCAGCGAAGTGTCGAGCTTCAAGGGCAGTTGGTTGCGGATCTAGAAGAGAGTCTGGAGGCCGCATCTTTACGGTCTCAATTTGACTAGTTTTGGGATTTCGGAGAGCAAGAATTGCTGTTGCAGTGAAACCACCTGTTGAATGAATCTATACTAATGTCAGTCTCAATTGAAAGGTTACAGGTTGTTTGTGGATGTACCATGTCATAATTAACCTTCTCCCATGACTGTTTCTGACAATGCTCATGTAACAGCGTAGCAGGCAATTTTCCGGTCCACGAGGACGAAGCAGCTACAATTGCCTTCGCGGATGGTGCAGACTTCTGTAAAGGAAGCTGTCCATCCGCACCAGAAGCTGTCTTTGCGGGTTTTGACTTTGCGCTGTTGCCCGCGTTTCCCGATGATATTATTCCACGAGACGCATTAGACTTGCGATCTCCCTTCGCCATTTTCAGTAATTTTTATTTTTTTTTTCTTTTCTTATTATAGTCAACTAGAAGCAGCACTTGTGAATTTCATTCGGAGCTCAATTTCTACAGATTAACAAAATTAAGAATAAACTTTTTGAGAGTATGTATTGAAGAGCCGCGTTGGGAATTAATCCGTCCATAGCTCTCCAGACGTTCAGCACGTGACAAACTGATACAAAGTGGGTTTGTTGTTTAATTCCTGTCTATGACTATTACAATTGAGCAGATCATGTTCATGTTTTATTTTCATTGTCAAAGAACGTTTAGTTGCTCTGCATTCTGGCGTACAAACTATTAGTCAAAGTTGGTTTCAGCCACAAGCTAGAGCCGCACAGACTCGATTCGCGCATTTGAGGGTCTCGTATCTGCATTTGCCACGCGGTCCCGTGGCGCATACAAAACTTCGAGCGGCGATTTCTAATTAAAAAAAGTCACCGAGTTCGAGTTCGTTTTCCTCTCCACAATATTTTTATCCGTGCCTTTGTTTGCTAAGCATTTTTAATAATTGGTTATAGACGAGATTTGATTGCTTTTTTTTACTTGATTATATTTGTTTTTCTGAATCATGGCGGCCGAAGTAGACGCTGCTCGACACCTTCCAGCATTAAATCCGGGCTCTGAAGCGAGCGCATCTACTTCCGAACCTCGTCCACGACACCGCAACCGTGGGAATAATGGCAATAAAAAGGATACCGGCAACAAATCAGGCGAAAATGAAGAATCTGGAGTAGAGAAATCTAGGAATTCTAGACGACGCGGTCACCAAAAGCCGAGATCTGATCCATCAGCTGAAACAACGCCTATAGCCGAAGCATCTACTGATCCTTCTGCTCCATCGACCTCTAGGTCTCGACGCAATAGACAGTCTACTCGGTCTCAGAATCAAAATGCGAAAACTCAGGATACTCAAAGAGACGCAGCAATTGAGGAATCTCGAGAAGTTTCGGGATCTGTTGCAGTCGAGCAAACACCGAGCTCCGTTCCTGCTTCTAAATCGCGGTCTAGGCGGCGAGGAAACAAAAATGAAAACAATAGCAACAGAGATACGGAGTCACCAGAAGATCTTCAATTGAACGCTTCCGCTGCAGAGTTCGTCCCCGGTGGTAGCTCCAGCGAGATTCCATCAACATCGAATGCACAACCGTCATCCAGCCGAAACAGGCGTCGCAATGGCCGCTCAAATGATCTCCAGACTGCGCCTCGAAGCATAGCAAACCGAGCACGTCGGAACTTTGGTGCTCAACTCACTTTACCGTCGCTGGACGACGATGAAGAGCATGATCACAGCAAACATTCACATGCATCAAAAGCGAATAAGGTTGCAAGTTTAGATCTGGAAGGATATTTTTCCGGGCAGGACCTTTCTTCAAACTCTTTAGCTGTCAGTATTTTACAAGAAATCAATTCCGGTGCTTACGAATGTATGATATGTATCAATTCTATTACTCGAAAGTCCAAGATATGGACGTGTTCTACTTGTTACCGTGTATTTCATATACATTGTATTCAAAAATGGGGAAAACAGATCAAAGATAACACTGCCGCCGCTCCTGGTGCCGATCCTACTATACCAGTATCTTGGAGATGTCCCGGTTGTCAGACAGCGCGACAGGAAATCCCCGAGAGGTACAAATGTTGGTGCGGGAAAGTCGAGAATCCGGATCAATCACCCTTATTCCCTCCTCATAGCTGTGGTCAAATTTGTTCTTTCGAGTATAAATCATGCCCACATGTTTGCAGTATGCCCTGTCATCCGGGTCCACATCCAAAATGTAACGCGATGGGCCCACCGCTTGACTGTTTTTGCGGAAAATCAACTACTCAGCGCAGATGTGTGGATACAAAGTATGATGGTTGGAGCTGCGGAGTGGTATGTGGTGAAATGATGGCTTGTGGAGTACATACTTGTTCTCGGCCTTGTCATTCTGGATTATGCGGCCCTTGCGAAGCTCCAATCCACAGTAGTTGCTATTGTGGAAAAGAAGACAAAGACGTCAAATGCTGTCAAACATTGCCGGCACGTAAAAGCTTTTTCATTGATGAAGATGGTGACGAAGCTTACTGGACTGGAATTTGGAAGTGCGACAATATTTGCGACAGGGAATTTGATTGTGGTGTACATCATTGCGAGAAACCATGTCATGTACAAGAGCTTGATGCTGCCCATTGTCCGTACAGTCCTGATGTTGTCAAGACATGCCCCTGTGGTAAAAACACTGTCGTATCAATTCTGGGTCATGAACGTGCTAGCTGTGAAGATCCTATTCCAACATGCCGCGATGAATGTGGTAAGAAGCTTCCATGCGGCCATCCATGTAGATTGGTGTGTCATGTCGGTGATTGTGGACCTTGCGTTGAAGAAGTGACTGTCCCTTGCGTTTGTGGTTACAACAAGATCACCCTTCCTTGGTATGTATGATTGACATTGGTATTTACTCTCACTAACGAGCATAGCGCGGATTTGATATTTGGACCGCCTCATTGCAAACGAATTTGTCGTGTCCCGCTAAATTGTCAACGCCACGAATGCGGTAAACCATGCTGCCCAGGTGAGCGACCTGGTCAAGAGCGAATGTCCAAATTCCGAAGACGAGACTTAGCTCATCAACAACAAACGCTTGAAGAGATCATCGAGCCACAACATTTCTGTCATGCTGTATGCAATAACATGCTTAAATGTGGAAACCACCGGTGCCAAATTACATGTCATCGCGGACCGTGTCCTCCTTGCCTCGAGGCAAGTTTTGAAGAACTTACTTGCAGTTGTGGTAAAACGAAGATGATGCCACCGATTCCTTGTGGAACAAAACCTCCAAAGTGTTCATATCAATGTGCAATCATTCCGCCGTGCGGACATCCAGCTGTCAAACACAATTGCCACCCTGAGGATGAAGAGTGTCCTAAATGGTATGTACTCTTGCTATCTTTGTCGATTTCTGCTGACTTGTGATAGTCCATACTTTGTTGAACGCAGTTGTATGTGTGGTAAGGCCATGATGAAAAACCAGCCTTGCAGTAGACAAAACGTGTCATGCGGTACTATTTGCAACAAACTCCTTGAATGCGGATCTCATCGTTGTAAGAAACCTTGTCATCGCGACGGTGAATGCGAATCACCGTGCAAGCAACCTTGTGGAAAAATAAAGTCTTGTGGTCATGCAGATGAAGCTCCTTGTCATTCTCCGTTTCAGTGCGAAGAAGATAAGCCGTGTACTGCACCTATTGAGATTAAATGTGCATGTGGAAATTTGAAAAGAACGGTGAAATGCAATGCCACGAAGACTACAAAATCGCCTTTGCGGGTTATAAAATGGTGTGTATATGTCTGAAAAGGTATTCGATATGAGACTTACTAATAAATTTTCTTTAGTAACGACCATTGTGCATTGCTTGCGCGCAACGCAAAGTTGGCAGAAGCTCTTCAAATTGACACCGAAGCCGCAGATACAGCAACACATTCTGATATCACTCTACGCTTGTATGGAACTAATAAAAAATGGTGTGAAAGCATTGAGAAAATCATTGATTCATTCGTCGCTTCGTCAACACCAAAGCGATCTCTCGCATTTCCACCGATGCGAACGCAACAACGTCAGTTTATCCATTGTCTTGCAGAGACATATTTCCTTGATTCCGAAAGTCAAGATCCTGAACCTCATCGTTCTGTCGTGTTACATCGTACGCCGCGAACTGCATTACCAGAGCGTAACTTAGCACAAGCATACAGCGTTTGGCTTAAGAAACAACAACAGCAGCCTACTGCTGTGACTCCAATGGGCACTATCAGTGGAAGTGCCATGCCATTGCAAATGCGTCGACCACCAAAGCAAGCTTATAACGCATTTTTTCTTGAATCGGTTCAATTTGGACTCACAAAGATCGAGCTCGAGCATAAAATTGATGGAGTACTTGCAAGCGCTGGTGCCTCTAAACTAAGATTCACAGCGTCGTGGATTGCCGATGACGATGTTGTTCTTCTCCCACGAAATGCAAAGGAATTATCCCTTGAACAAGATGAAGTCGAAATTGAACTTGCTGCAATTAAACCTCATCTTCGGAGATTTGTCATGATTGAAAAGCGATTGGCGCGCTTAATCGAGCTTTGCTGGATAACGCGCGATAATGTGATTGCATATCGTGAAAGTTCAAACGGAAACGATTCATCAAGTACTGGTGCAGGATCAAGCGGTGCTTGGTCGACTGTGACTACACCTTCTTCTAGTAGTGTGAATTTGAAAGTGAAGTTTGCTTCGTATAATGCGTTTGCAGCTTTGGGTAATTCTTCTGTTGAAAGCAGTGCTGGTGTTGGTGCTAGTACTGAGAGTATGTTGAAAAAAGCAAAGAAGGAGACAGTTGCTGATTCTTGGGAAGATTTGAATGATGGAGAGGATGAAAATGAAAATGAAAATGAACAGAAAGAGGCGGGGAAGAATGCTGAGGCGTCTGACGAGATTAAAGAAGTTGAAGAATCTACGAAAGACGCTGATGAGATAAAAGAAGCTGAAGAAGCTACAAGAAGCGCTGGCGAGGAGACTACTGAGGAAGTTACTGAAGAAGCGACTGAGGAGTCAACTGAAAAGGTTGTCGAGGAAGTGGTTGAACCTGCTTCTCAAGATAATGACTCGCCAGTAAGTGAAGATAACATGACATCTTTAGAGCAAGATGGTTCTGTTTTAGAGAATGCCTAAATATGGCTTCTACAATTGTACATAGAATTACAAAAAAATACATTGCATTGGATGGTTTAATTCTCTATAATAGTAATATTGAGTAGTATAGACTAATGACTTGAACTTTGTAAGACAAATGTACAGTGAATGGATACAGCCCAGTGATAATTAATCACAATAATAACAGAAGAGCAACTATCAGTAGCACAGAATAAACAGAGATGGTATCTTAATTTAGCCTTTTCGTAAAGAACTAAAGTCTGGTTTTTTAAACGGCGACTGTGATCTTCGTCGTAAATGATATCTAGGACGTCTGGACTCATCAACCAATTTATCAACTTGTGTCGCGTACTCTAGAAGTTGATGTTCAGCCGCGTAGATTGGTGATCGTTCATTTAATGATCGTGAAGGACGAGAAGGTACAGAGTCACGAAGATCAGTTTGAGAAGCAAGTAACAAGTCACTGGAAGCATTGTCGACAAAGAAAGGATCAATAGGGTGACGTTGCATGTTTTCCATGCGGAAACCAGTAGCTGATTCTAAAGATGGATCAAGAGGGCTAATGATATCTGCCGAGTAAGAAGAAGTGTGGCGGAATTTACGATTTAAGGCTAGTTCTCTTGTGCGCCCGTTTTCGTAGATAGCTAAAATACCAGCAAAGAGCCAGTAAAACATTAAAGCAGTAGAAAGCATCCAAGCGTGCTTAGTAGCGCGTGCGTAGCCAGGTTGCCGAACAATAGCATCACGACCATATCTATCGCCAGGATGAACAGTATAAATCAGAAAGAAACCAGCGAGAACAAACATGACGAAGAAACAGTTTCGAATCTTTCGAGGGATTGCAAAGCTGACTTTCAGTAAAGCATAAACAGCGCTAATAGAGCAAAATACGATTGCAAAAATCTCCCGATTCCCGTTCTTATCTATGGGTATACCTTCAGAAAGAGCCCGCTTCGTTGCCTCTAAATCTTGCTCGTAAAACACAATCATTCCTGCGCTTGCAACCATGGCCAGAAAGTGGATAAACATGCTCAGCCAGCGGTTCATCCAGTGGTATTCTTCTTCCATGTTGGTGCGGCCTAGACAGCAGTTTGTGACGTTTGCCCACACGCGCCGGACGGAAGTCCATAGTGTGTCTGGAGGCGGAGGCGGCTGGAGGCGGTTGTTTGTGACGTAACTTGTGGAAAAGGCGTAGTTGATTGGACGCGAACGACGAGCCATATTAATAATCTGCAAAAACAACAAAATAAAAATATGTACAGAAAAGTATATATGTTGCACAGTATAGAAAATACAAGTAAGGCGAGACGATAGAATCGGGCCGGTCTGGTTGGGAGTTTAAGAGAGCAGGTATTCCCACGGATTTAGAGTTACACGGAAATAGAGTTTTATCGG